>APFE030298753.1:0-14480 GCA_000404065.3 Pinus taeda
TTCTATCCTTTATATATGACTCATACATATAATACCACGAGCCAATACCGTGGTATTACTAATACCATCTATCTAATACTACGGCCCATTTGCAACTAACTGTGATTCCGTTATTAATTGCGGATTAACCACTTACAATTATTAATATGGGCTTTATTGACTCTTGACTATGACGTGGTCCCATTACATAGATAAGGGGGTTAGGGTGGGACCCTAACAAATACTACGGCCCATTTGCAACTAACTGTGGTTCCGTTATTAATTGCGGATTAACCACTTACAATTATTAATATGGGCTTTATTGACTCTTGACTATGACGTGGTCCCATTACATAGATAAGGGGGTTAGGGTGGGACCCTAACACGCAAAGGTTAGAGCATATGCAAAGGCTTGTCATGATGTCTAGCAAGACCTAATTGATCATGAGGAAGAGAGCATGGGATCGATATGTGATCATGTTTATGGTTGAAATTTTAATGTAGTGTAATGTATGTGTTATTGTTGATTCACATGCATTTTGTAAAAAAGTTCAAATATAATCTAAGACAAATGTATCATATGTTCACCATTTGCAGTTAAGTCATTTTTTGGACGAAATTTTTGATAATATAACATTGTCATGTTTGGTTTCAAATGAAGATATTTTGAGAGATGTTAGTTTTTTTTTCAAGAACATGTTCATACTATTAATTTTATTTTATTATATCAGTATTGTGAAGACATTTTTGAAGAAGAAATAATTTCATAATTAAATGTTAAAAGATTTCCATTCCATTCGGCATTTTCGACATAGCGTGACTCTCGTCCTCCCTCTTAGGAGATGTGTGAGATATTGGCTTGTCACAAGTATTAAATATTTTAATTTTGTTTTGTTATAAATTGAAACAAGTTTCGTTAAAAAATTAGATCTAACTTACATTAAATTTTAATGTTAGGTTTGTGGAGATATTTTTCCTTCTCCATGGACGTTAGTGATGAAGTCGGATATGGGGATTGGATCGTCTAAACAATTTGAAAAAAATGTTACAATTATTTTAATATTACGAGTTTATGCATTTTTAGTCAAATTTTAAATTCTTAATATATAGATGTACATGTGTTGTATAGGGCATCCATGAGGACACAATGCATGGGGAACACCATGAGGTATTGCATGGAATTTTAAACCCAAGTCAACTATGGGGATTGGATTGTCTAGACAATTTGAAAAAGTTGTTACAATTTTTTCAATATTACGAGTTCATGCATTTTCATGTGCAATTTTTAATTTTTAATATATATACATGTACATGTGTTGTACAGGGAATCCACGAGGGCGCAATGAAGGAGGTACACCATGAGATATTACATGGAATTTGAAACCTTTCATAATTTTGTTTTGATGATAAAATTCTCATTTCATTTTAATACATTAAATTTTAATTTAAAAGTGCACAATATTATGTATATATGCATATTATAAATGTTATGTAGGGAACCCATGAGGATGAGGATGAGGATGGTGATAGGATGAGGATAATGATAGATCATGGATTTTAGCAAGATTCTCTTTGATGCATATTTTTATTTGACGGCCTTTTTATTATATTTAGTTTTATTGTGATATAAATTTTGGACATTTTTAATAGAACTCTTTATTATGAATTGATCTCTTTGATGCATATTTTTATTTAACAAACTTTTTTTTATATTTACTTTTATCATGATATAAATTTTGAACATATTTTAAATAGAACTCTTTACTATTAATTATTTTTTAATATACAAATTTTGGAGTTTATACATTTTACATGATAATTATTATAATGTTAGTAGAAGATAATATGGATTTGGGCTGATTCTTAGGGTTTTTTCAAGTTGTTTTGTCAAGTTGTGTAATGAATAATAAAATTGCAAATTATAAAACATGGTACATTTTGCATTCATGAGTCTTATCATGTTGTAGATGTCTAAAACAATCATAACTTAACATTTCATTATAAAACATGGTCTACTTTTTAAATTAATGAATAGATCATCATCTTGTATAGAAGAGCTACTATGGATGTGGGTTGATACTTAGCTTTTAATATAAAATTGTTCAAAACAAACATAATATAAAATAAAACATGGTAAATTTTGCATGATGCATGATTTGATTCTTAAAGGTTTTAAATTTAAATTCATGAATATGAAGCAATGGAAATAAATTTGCATTTAGTTGGTACTTTATATGGCTCACATATGTAGAGTTTTAGAACCCAACTTTTGATACCCTTTGTAATAGTTAGAGTTTCCCCATACCAACTTTTCAAGACATGTATGTTTCAAGTTCAATGATAAGTAGAATGCATCAAGTGATAAGTAGAATGCATATAATTAAAATGTGGATAAGTAGAATGCATTAAAATTATGAACAAATGTAATCACATATAAGTCACATTTTGGATGCCATTATTACCCACCAAAGTTCTCATTGATCAACCTTTGCTTGTTTGTTCAAGTTAACTTCCAACTCTTTGTTTGATGTAAGGTTTCATGTTATAGTTTGTGAATTTAATCAACAATCAACATTATAAAACATGGTACATTTTGTATGATGCATGGTTTGATGCTTACAACTTTTCATGTAAGTTCATGAATATGAAGCAATGAAATTAAATTTTCATTTAGTTGGTACTTTATATGGCTCACATATGTAGAGTTTTAGAACCCAACTTTTGATACCCTTTCTAATAGTTATAGTTTCCCCATAACAACTTTTCAAGTGATGTATGTTTCAAGTTAAATGATAAGTAGAAGGCATCGTAATAAGTAGAATGCATGGTTTATGGTAAATATATATGAAATATGTGTTTTTTACAAAAGTACATTCCATTAAGCTTCTTAAATACATACATTCTAAATTTAAAGTACCTTCTTTGTCTTAAAGTCTCTTACTATTGTATTTTTCATGAAATTTGAGAAAGCATAGAGATTAGGAATTCAAAATTGCAACGTTGAATCAATTGAAGTTGCATTAATCTTAGTGTGGACCTAAATTTTGTCTTAGTAAATGAAATTTTCAAATATTAAATACTATGTGTGGATCATGCATTGTTAGTTTTAATAGGTTCATATAATGGATATTATGCAATGCACATATAGATGGTGTATGCACTGCAAGTATAGGACAAACACACAATAAAGTGTGTTTTTTTGACATATTAAGATGTAAAAGAGATACAAAACATTTGAAATTGATGGTAATGTGATTTTAATAAAGTAAATAATGTCACTAAGATAGCACTAAAAATATTTGAAAACATACAAAGATGATATATAAAAAAATGCATTTCAAATATGATAGGTGTATGATCAACAACAAACAAGAAGATTGTAATGCTACATCCTTATATTATAGTAGTATTTGTGATCTTTGAAATTCCTTTTAACTTAACAACAAAAACACCACATTAATGGAAACAATTATGTAATACTTAGTAGTAGCTAGAATGGACAACTTAAGAGTGCACAAAAAGAAAGGCTAACAATCTACTCAAACTCTTTCTCAGAGATGAATACAAAGAGAAGATATTGTTGGTCAGTTAAACTAAAAAGATTCTAATAGAATTCCATCCTCAATGATTCGTTCATGGTTAGTTTTAACATTCTCCAGTTTTTAAATTTTGATTTTTTATTTATTGAACTTCTACCAACTTTATGTGTGTTGCACACGCCAAGTGACTATATTGACAACTTATGGCAATGATTTGATAGTTTTGAAAGTAAACATGACTCTTTGTTTGATGAGTTTCTTGGAAAAAGTATCATTTCAGTATAATAGACCCTCTTTCAGATATAAAACCATTATCATCATAGTCCTCCAATCACTTCATCTTTCGTTCAGTGCACCGCATCAAATAATACTTGATATTTTCTATGTTGTTAATGGGTGAAACTACAACAAAAACATCTCTTGAACAATAAAAAAATGTGCATATTCAAATCATCATTCACAAGAAATTAGTTATCAACATGTACAATTTTATTAGATCTAGACCTATATATATATGTATGTATGTATATATATATATATATATATATATATATATATATATATATATAATATTTATATATTATATATATATATATATATATATATATATATATTATATATATATATATATTAGTATATAGATATATATATATATAATATATATTATATAATATATATATATAATATATATCTATATATATATATTATATATCTATATTTGCATGTGGTTCACGAGCACCCTGGTCAGTGAGTGATCACTACGTCCACGGAAAAATCTGGGCGATAGCTAGGCTAAATCGCCCCTCGGCCTACTGCAAGACCTGGCCCCAAGGGCTTCAGGTGGATTCGATCCTGTGACCTCCCAATGGCGAGGCACGGATTTGACCAACTGAGCTAACCCTTGGGGCTTATCACCTTCTCTAACCAGATCAGAAACTCTATCACCTTCAACTGACACTATAATCTCCTCTAATTCCATCTCTTCGAAGCTTGAAAGTGGAATTTTCCCCTTTGTGTTAACTTTTGTATGTTTCCAAAATTTCACATACATATTATTTTCACAAACATCATTGAAATTTTGTGTCATCTACGCAAATAGGAAAAAAACACAATTATTTTCTTTTATCAAATGCAAATGAATTTCAATATTCTTTCTTTTAATTGAATGCAATTTTAAGTCCCTTTACATTTCTGCTGCATATGGAATTGAGCTATCTAGATCTTGGACTCCAATATGCCGAAAGAACCTGTAGTAGATTCAAACAAGAATTTAAATATGTTATTTAAAATATAATTTATATATCAAATATAATCATCGATCAGTTATTTAAACTATAATTTTTAAAATTTAAAATTTAATAAAAATCATCATATATTAAAAATATATGCAAGTTCATCTATATGTGTATACCTACATACCTCCCTTGATGGGCTAGTCTCATGGATTAGTGTAGCAGTGCACCATTGAAAAGCTTTATCAACTGAAGCAAGTTGGTTTGCAAAGTGATCCATTTGATACCTTCAAAGTGCTTGTTTTATACATGCCCCTGCACCATCATGCTCTCCTTTTTCATGACCAATCTCAAAAAAATCCAACAATGTTTAATGTTGGTTTTTTGTATGAAGATGACACAACCAAAAGAATGATCATGAAGATTTGAATTGACATGTGCATCCATCTGACCATATCCAATGTTCATTGAATTTTATTACACGATATTTCAATGAATCATAAATCTTATCAAAACAATGTTGTACAAAATGTGTGTCATGTGTACGATCATTACTGATATAAAAATGATATTCTTTAATAACATGTTGATTCTCACTAGTGCTTTCTATATGATCAACATTTTGTTCAGCATGCCTATATAGAACGTGAATAAGCGTAGAGATTTGGTCAAAATGTTAGGTCGCTATACTACTAGTGTAACCACTTATTGTTATTAGTGCAACCCAATTATTGTATTATTGTCCTCATATAGTTCCTATGTTGTTATTATTATGCCCCATAGAAGCCCACTATTGTTATTGTTGTGCTCCTACAATATTATTGTTATGTAGGGTCTAATTATATTGGGACCCCTTAGACTCCTATATATAGAAAGGAGGTATTTTCATTTGTATCATCCAAGAATTGTTCAGTTATGTAATGTAAAGGAGGTTTCCCCCTTGAAGAGGCTAATTTTGAAGTCGTTGATCTATATTTTCTATCCTTTTGTGAGTTGGTTTCATATCATTTGGTATCAGAGCTTTGGATTCTAAGGTTTCACTACTCCAAACAGGTCATCATGGAATTTTTGCTATCACTCTTTTGCTACAAAGTTTTAGAAGCTACAAATGAAACCTGTTTGAGCCAAATTCATTCTAAACTTTGCGTCCAAATTCTAGATCTTGTCACGGTATATTTTTGGAGATATGATCTGATGAAGTTAGGTTTTTTACAAGCTCCAGAATTCCATCTCAAATAGGTCATCATGGAATATTTTCTATAATGTTTTTTTATGAAGGTTTAGACTTGGAAATTAAAACCCATTTGCGATGAAATCATGGTGAACCTCGGGCCCAAATTTTAGATCTTGTTTTGAAATTTCGCCAGAAGTTATAGAAAGAGGATGGACTATTATTTTATGTGTATTGTTTTTAGGTCTAAAGGTCAAAATAGTGACACGTGGCACTTTGTACAAGTTTGATATACTAAAAAACTATATAATCAAGTCATATTGGGAGATTGGACATAACTCTTTCTTGGAGAATCCAATTTGATAAGACTGGTTGCATTGGAAAGAGGACAAAGAGTGCTACTATAGGTCACAATTTCAGACCTTGGAGATCTAAAATTTCAGAGATACAACAGATTCAAGATCGAGCTGTTAAATGAAAGAAAAAAATGACTCAAATCAAGAAAATAGAAACACCTAGTAAGCAAAATTGGATAGATGATTTGAAGAATGCAATCTAAGATAAGGTAAATAGTTTTATATGTGCCATGGAAGCTAATATCGATGGTAGGGAAGAATATTTGAAGAAAGACATGGAAGGTTTGAAGGAAGATGGGACAAAGCTGCTACAAGAAAGGTCTCCTAATGACGAAAAGGTAGTAGAGGAAACTCACGATGAGAAAAAAATAAATGTTAATCATGATTTCATAAAATCTAACATTGAATTGAAGACCCACCATATTCCAAAGATCGACATCAAGAATTTTGATGGCAAGGATCCCATAACATGGATACTACAAATGGAGAAATATTTTGATCTACATGATGTGAAACTATTACAAAAGGTACATATTGCATCTTTATATTTATAATTGAATCAATTTTTATGGTATAAAGGGATTTGTTCTCGTAAACCACTTATCACCTGGTCAATTTTCACGGAGGAAATGATAGCACATTATGAGGATACAAAAAGCAACACCTTCTTTAGCCAATTGATAAATTTCAAGCAAAAGGGTTCAATGGTAAAGCACATTGAGGACTTCGAAAATTTGAATATAAGGGTAAATGATATTCCAGAGAAGCAATGGATTAATGCCTTCATAGGGACTTTAAAGGATAACATTCAACATGAGGTTCATCTTTGGGAACCTGATTCATTGGAGAAGGCATTCAGGTTGGCAAGAAAAATTGAAAGCAAAATTATGGCAACAAGAAATCCTACCACTCATAATTATAAATATGGAAGTGTTGTTTCTCCTACCCTTCCACAACCTACAAAGTTGACACCACAACAATTGGAATAAGAGGAGAAAATGACTTTTGTTACATTTGTGATAGAAAATACACTAAAGGTCATAAGTGTGATGAGAAGAAATTATTTTACATTGATTGTGAAGAGGAGGAAGAAAAGGATCAAGAAACGTCAAAAGAAGAGGATATACACCAGGAACCAATCCTAGAGAAAGAAGAAATGAATGCGACCATATCTTGTAATGCATTGGCAGGAATTAGCACTCCTCAAACTCTTAAGATAGAAGGACATATCAAGAAGAAAAAGGATAACTTCACTTTTGCACATAATCAAATGAAACAATAGGAGAATCAACATCGCATCGAAAGAAGTTTTGACATAGGTGACTGGGTATTTGTAAAAATACAAACATACAAACAAATATCCCTCAAGCAAGCTAAGAAGGATAATAAATTATCACCAAAGTAATATGGTCCTTATAAAGTGTTGCAAAATATTGGTACTATGGCATACAAATTGGAGCTTCCTGCATCTTCCTAAGTGCCCCCAGTATTCCATGTTTCATGCTTAAAGAAGGTTATAGGTGATAAGGTCCCAGTTTAAACAATATTTTCATAACTTGATGAGGAAGTAAAAATCAGATTTGAACCTGGAGCAGTCACAAAGATAGGAACCCGACAGCTACGAAATCGAGCTATTTCAGAGTATGTCAAAAAGTGGAAGAACTTATCCACTGAATATTCCACATGGGAGGACAAGAATTTTATATAGAAGCATCCATAACTACTCAAGCGTTGAAGACAACACTTTTTGAAGGAGAGGGGCATGTTAGGTCCCTATACTACTAGCGTAACCCCTTATTGTTATTAGCGCAACCCCCTTATTGTATTATTGTGCCTATATAGTCCCCATGTTGTTATTATTATGCCACATAGAAGCCCACTATTGTTATTGTTGTTCCCCTACAATATTATTGTTTTGTAGGCTCTAATTGTATTGAGACCCCTTAGACTCCTATATATAGAAAGGAGGTCTTGTCATTTTTATCATCCAAGAATTGTTCATTTGTTTAATGTAAAGGAGGTTTCCCCCTCAAAGAGGCTGATTTTGAAGTTGTTGATCTATATTTTCTATCTTTTTGTGAGTTGGTTCCATAACACAAAATGGTAATATTCACTCTGTACTTCATTTTTTGTAAAAAAATGAGTAATTTTTTGCAAAATCAACTATCGACAAATTGTCCCTGGTGGAAAAATTTCACGAAATTTTTTGAATTGTGGGTCCTGCCATCGAGCTCTATGAGAATTCTTAGTGTTTTTATAAATTTATGTTTCAAACTTATTCAAAAACTCTATCAAAAAAATGTATTCTTCTTGTAAATCAATCTTTCTAGCCCTTGTACTACCACTTGCACCAATCGATGTATGGGTATATTCATATCTCTTCCATTCCACTTTTATGTTGGACATTGATTGATCATTCATATCAATAGGATATTTTTTGTGAAACAAAATCAAATTTCCACAATGATCACATTTTTTACCACCAACACTTTTCTTTTGGTAAAAAAATTCATGATTTTGTATTCAACATAGAATTTGAGATATGAAATCATGGATAGTGGATGGAGGAGGTGAATTTCTCCAAAATGTTTTACCAAAATTAAGGAAAGTATCATAATATAATTGAAATTCCACATGATAATGACAACAACAAGTGTCATCTACAGTGATAGGCTTAACATACCATGGTTTTTGTTGCACAAAAGTACTACTTGAGACATTAATTCCACGATTCTCTTCTTTGAACTTATTGAACAACTCTATTTGAGTGGTTTCTAAGATATGTTTTGATGTTATTCATACATATTTTGTGTTATTCTTCGTCACATCACATCCCTTTCTTTTGGTGAAACACGTAAATTTATATTTTTAGAATTTTCTCCAAGTCTATCTGTGTATGGTTACCTACAAATAACTATCCAAAAAGAAATCTCATCATTTGCATCTATTTGCAATCGAAATTTCCTATACTTGTGCAATGTTTTTTGTGAGGTACCTAATGATTTTTCCATAGATTTTATCAAACGGTTTTCTTTAGTATTTGATGAAACCATTGTTGTTTCTATTTCTCTACATGCATCTAGATCACTTTTCTTTCTAGATCTTCCAATTGATTTTAGAGCACTACATATATTTTGAATCGCATTCTCCTTTAACTTTTTAATCTTTTGATGATTTTAAGTTTTTTACTAAACCTTATTTAATAAAAAACTTAAATTTCTGGATAATATTTATCACTAAAACAACCTACCTTCATTTTTCCCTTAAAATCAAATCATCTTACCTCATAACTATTTATATCTTGCAATTGAGCTCTTCTACCATCAAAACTCAATAGCAATCCTGATGATGGATCCCTGTTGGGATTTGAAACGTCGACAAGATATGGTTTTTACTATGGGTTCTTCGGTTGCTACGTTAGAAGAAAGTGTTGTATCTTCTTTTGATTTCTTTGATGTTAAGAGACCTCTCAAAATTTGAGCTTAAACTATCACATTTTCATCTTTGAAGAACTTATCAATAATTAGCTTAACACGATATCGCATAACATGGTCAACTTTTTTTTTATCTCCATATGTGTTAGTGTCAACATTTTATAACATTTCATCATCAATATTGATTTCATATGTACATATGAGAATTTCATGTAAATGAGTATAAATATACATTAAATAATTAAATTTAAAAATAGAGAATGAAATTGAAACTAGTAAATATGTATAATTTCAATAAGACATGACATATATGGGTGGTTCAACTTCTTCTTCACTTGAATCTCTTTCAACATCATCAATGATTGGTTCATTTTCTTCTTCACTTTGTCTTTTAACATTTTCAATCTCATCATCAATATTATGAGGAAAATCTCTCTCTGTTACATTGCAAAATATTTTTCAAATTAGTTCATCAAATAAAAATTAAATTGCACAATACACTATAAAATTTTAAATATAATTTATAACATGTTCCTTTACATACCTGATTCAACTTATTGTTGAGATTGATTTACCCTTTCAATATTTAAGTGTTCTTCCTTCTTTCTTTGTAATTATTTCTTGAGTATTTTCTACAAGCCTCAATGTCTCTAATTCATTCATATTTTTTCTTACAATTTCTTTGAGTCCCCATGATAATTCAATCTATATAGATTTAAAAAAAAAAAACAATGAAGATTATATTAAGAAATATAATATAAATAAGCAAAAATATACTTTAAAAAGAAAATTTAAAAAAATATAATCATGGATAAGAAAGTGGGCAATAGACATTTTCATTAAAAGAAAAGTTTGAAAAAAACTTTAATACTAAAACCTTGAAAAATCCTACTTATGTTATCCACAATCTCATTTACCTATTCAAGAAATTTGTTACTCAGAAAATTTTACTATCTAAAAGCTAGCCTAAAAATGTTCAATATTCCAAAAGGTAGATCCAAAAAAAATTGCTAGATCCATTTAGCGTATAAATGACAACCCTATATTCTACTTCAACCTTATCAATCCTCAAAGATAAGACAACAACCAGCCCTACTCACAAAAATATCATCAAGCCAAACCCTAACTAGTAACACTCAACTTAGTAGCTTCAGTAGTAAACCCTTGTGATTGGCAACATTAATAACCTTGAATAGTAATTTTATCTAGAAACATAATGGAAAACTAGCACTATAAATACATCCTAAATATTCATATAACCAAACCCTGAATTGATAGTTTTTATAAGTTTAGCTTAAACCAACAATTCGCCATTTTTCAATAAGAAACTCAATGAAAGATATGATATACTTTTCTTTGTAAAGGGAGTAGCATATAGAAATATTTTATCCACAATCTTATTTACACATTCAAGAAATTTGTTACTGAAAGAATTTCACTTTGAAAATCAAACCCAAAATTTTTACTATCTAAAAGTTAGATTCAAATAAGTTTGTTATTCAAAAGCTACATATGAGGGATGTGAGTGAGAAAATGACACTTCAGTTGAATTTATTTATAGCTTTTGGTAAAAATGGTCACATTAGATGGTTGTACCATTTCAATTTCCTGGGCGACGGAAAAAATGGTAAAGGTTTTCGGCCAAAAACAATAGATTTTTGGCTGAAAAATGTATCCCGTTAAATTTAATGCGCGTTCAAGAATAATATGTTTTCAGCCAAAAACATTATTACTTTGAGCCAAAAACTTGCAACTCTACAACAACTTGCATTTGTTCACCCTTGTATAATATTGGAATGGTTCAACTCCATCAAATATAGTGAATTTACTTTCAGAACCAACACTGACATTTGCATAATTGAATCTACTTTCACTAGATATAATTTTTATGGACTTTCATATATATTTGCTAATTTTAACTAATTTTCTAGTGAAATCTATGAAAAAATAAATAAATAAATAAATAATTGTCATTATGATTCAGTGAAATCAAAATTTTGTATCTTCTAAAATACACTGTGGAAAAATATGGAAAACTTATGATGCATTACATTGATCTGCCCTCTTTAATAGGTAGTTTTTATACTTTTAGTTTTTAACTAATATAATGAGAAACATTGTGCTTTGTTAAATATCTTCAAAATCTATAGTTTTTCATATTGGTTTAATTCAAAAAATTCTAGTAATTATGATATGCATCTATTTGTTTCATAAATATATCAACACTAAAGTAGAGTTTCCCTGTATTGTTGCAACACATTTTTTATTTTTGAAAAACGCAAGGTTAACAAGGAATACATTGGGGCCAAAAATCATGACTTTTAATGAATCCCTTGATTTTTAAAGAACACACAGTCAAACAGTTGCTAAGTTGGCATATCAAATGTGAATAAAAAATTTCTTAAAAATAAGAAACATAAAACTAATAAAATTTTGGACAAGTTTTATTTTTATTATAAAACAAAATTCTAAACAAAAAAATTACTTTTGCTTATCGAAGGTTGAAAAACTTCTAAAAATGATATTTTTTTCTCAAAAAAGGGCCAAAAGTATAGCCCAACTTCACATTTTTACCAAAGTACCTACATTTTCTTTTGTTTCTTTGTGAATAAATTTCTATTACCTCACATGAACTTTGAAAAATTTACATCATTCAACCCATCATCATCAACCAAAACTGTAGGGGGTGGCTTCAACCTACCCAACAGGTAACCAAGTATTTTTGGCCATCTCCCTATCAAATAAGTTGTCCAAAATTTAAACATCTTAAGAAAAAGAAGGAAAATATATCCAACAGTAAACAAGTACCTAAAATCCATCCAAATAATAAACATGAAACTAATAAAGACTCTGAAAATGTGACAAGGGTTATGTCCTTTACACTCGATCCTGGCGGAACTGTAGCAACAGTTATGCAAGGTATGTACGCTCAGTGAATATAGTTGTGCATCAACTCTTTCCAAACTAAATTGCTATTTATATTGCACCCCGATAACTTCCTCCAATCTGGAAGAAATTTTGTGATTCTCCTCTTGTGTCTCTATCATCACCTTGCCCATCAAGGTTTTCACTTTCTAGTACAAGGAGAGGGAATTAAATTACTATTTTCTTCTCCTCATATCGATTCCACAATCAAGGACCCATTCTTTAAGTGTGTCAAAATTTTTGAGTCAAATAAAGTCAATCTCTCCCTTATAGTTGAGTTTTCCATATGGAAGATTTCCTACCATGTTTCAGGGGATTCAATAGTTTGAAAAGTTGGAGAAACCTCCTCCATCTTTTGTTGTGTTATGTTTCTTCCTTGAATACCATGTCCCCCCCCCTTCTACTCCTCATTCTTTACCTTTTCATCTTTACATGCAGGCCAATGTTCTCATTTTCAAGCCCTAACAACCAAAGGTACCAAAGAGAGGATGCAGGGAAATCCACAATATAACCAAATGAGGGAAACATAGCCCAAGAAATATCTTTCTTTTGGCCAAGAAACTCAAACCAACGTAATTGACAAAACAACCCATTATGAATCCAACATCAACCAACACAAATCCAAAACACTAGCCGCCATGCCCAGGCTGAGGTAGCTTGCCCTAATTTCAGGGAGTTCAAGAATAAAAGAAATCAAATATAAACAAAGACTCATAAACTACATACCTCTTAGGAAAATAGCTATAATATTGTGACCGTACTTCTAACATAGTGATTTTATCTAAGTAAAAAGGAAAGAGAACATTCATAATTACCAGACTATTGTCTTCCAATTGCGGGGATGTCCAACCAATCCACCCATCAATGAGTGCTCAAACTATGTATTCTTGATCCTGCAATTGGATATGAGTCTTTCCCAATAAGCCCTTCCTTCCATCCTTCTGTTTCAAAGTATGTGGTATAATTTTTACCTTCTCAGAGCAGCCACCCACATTTCAGTATCAGGTCAAAGGGGGACAAAGAAATCATCTCTCTCAAGCCTAGCCACCAATTTAAATCCCACCACACATCGTACCAACATTTTTGATCATGCACTCAAATCACTTTAGACCAAGTGGATCCTTCACGCCTAGGATGGCCAGGATTTTCCTACCAATGCTCTTCCTCTCCCAAATATTGTGCAGAGATTTCTTCTTTCGAAAGCCAAGTTTCATGGTATAGTTAAGGACTTTCATGGTCAAACATGCATGGGGGTGCCCACATCACCCCATTCATTACTCCTTGTCAAATCAATTGGTTTGTAGACACAAGCACCCACACCACCGTTACCTTGGAAAATCACCTCCATCGGGGATTACTCAATTTTTTTACTTCCAACTACTTTATCTCTTTTTAAAATTGATATGAAAATCTATTAAGTCATATGGACATCATAATAATTTATTTATGACTGAGAGTGAGATTAATATATCTACCACATTGGGTTGTAATATCAACAACAAATCAAGTGACATAGTGAGGTTGGAATTAATGATGTTTTATAATGCTTTCAATTAAAACTAACTACATGTGCATATTCATTTTTTGTTTTTTATCATTTCTTTTCTATTTAGAGAATATTTTATTTTTATTTTGAGAGGGACACATGTCAACTCCACATTTAATACAGACAAAATCACACATTTCCCTCATATTTGGCTGTAGAATTCGTCTCTCAACTCAATAATTTGAAAAAACCAATTACAAAATGCATGTTAAGAATATTTAGTTTCTTTTTAAAAATCAACCGTAATCCTAAATTCCAAATTTAAGAGCACTTGACTTCTTTCCTTTCAAATTAGATA
>APFE030298753.1:17167-48605 GCA_000404065.3 Pinus taeda
CAAGTCCACATGGACCCCCACCATTATCTTTCTCAGCATTTCAGTTTCCTTAATTGTAGCACAACTTACTATTTTTAGAAGTTTTTCGGGTCCTGAACTTCCGGAGCCGTTTTGAGGCCCTAAACGACGTTTTTTGGGATTCCAAGGGCAACACGAGTCATGTCGTCGTTCCAACAATGATAGTGCTCGAATAGATCTTTCTAATGAGCTATTGTACACGTCAAACGGAGATCATATGCTAAAGTTACGACCCCGGGAAGTTGATGTACCAACTTACCCCCAATCGGGGCCCACAGTTTGGCGTTTCATCTCCTAGGGTTAGGTTTTGGAATGTTAAGGGTTTTTCATTGTTTCTCAACAATAAATAGGCCTTCGAGCCTCACTGTAACACAGTTCAGAGGCATGTAGCCATCACATCTCTTCTCAGAGATAAGCTACCATCGCCCTAGCTAGTTTATTTCCATTTCTGATTGTAAGCATGTTTCAGTATTTTCCATTAATGAAATGAAGTATTATTTCCGCTACATCTTTGTCTATATGGTTATCTCTGTAATTTGTTGCGTTCCTGTTTAAATCCGGATCAATATATATATATATAACCTTACATTTTACACCCTCCTTGTCCATTTAATTTAAAGTAGTGAGTATTTAGGTTCCACTTGTCTAGGGAATGACTTCAAAGATCAAAATTGTAATAGATGGAAAGATCAAACACACTTTTATAATGTATGTTGTTTTAAGTTTTAGTAGTTTTTATTATACCTTGCTAAAGCAAGATTATAGTAATCAATTTTCTTGTAGAATATTATTAGTTCAATACTTTTTTAATCAAAATGAGAATTTTGTATTTATATGCAAGTCTGAGCCTAGATTGCAATAAATACAACATGTAGTACATATTTATATGTTCAAAAAAAATTCCTAAGCTCTATTATTTATAAAAACTACAATTTTTTTCATAGGGACTCCAAACTGGACAATAGAAAACAAGGTTTTGTAGGTATATACCTTACAAAACTGACCCATCAAAAAACAAAAATTACATTTCATACCATTACTGATTGATGATGTAATCCTTCATAACTATGCAATGTCAATCCATTTAGCTCTAAGAAATAGGAGAGGGTCTTATTCAACCATTGATTTTCAAATCTCCCAATCTTAATTTACACCCTTAATCAGCAGGTAAGTCTGCAGATTTATTGAGATAATGAAGAATTTGGAAATATACTATTGAAGAGAACCCTTTCACTACTTTCCTAATTCTTTTGATAATAATTTCTAATATTTTGTTCCTTAGAGAGGATCCCTTCACCAAATGTTAGATAAGAAGGAGGGAGTCTCCAAAAATAGTGAGAGAAGCTACATGATTCTCTTTGGCTAACTAAACCCCCTGATAGATGACATAAGTTTCATCTTGGTTGTTTTTCATGCATCCTAAGCCCCATGAATACTCTACAATTGTAAATTCATCGAGCCCATAGAGAACCCCTCCCCCTCCTACCACCCCTAGATTCCTTTTCGAAGCCCCATCAAAATTGAGGATCAATCCTTCTCATTGTTGCTTCCGAGATCTCAATTCCACCTCTTTCAATCTTATCATTTTCAAACTTCTTGAGAACTTTTGTTAGTCCATTCCACAGTTGGAGGTGGTCTATCCAAATTAGAAAAATTTTAACACCATTATATCTTAAGTGTTTTTAATCCTTGTTGAGAGGAGTCATTAGCAAGCTTTAAATCCCCAAAATCAAAGCATATAATAGTAGATTTCATGGTTGTAGAATGTTGAAAATTTTCTAAATTATTGAAGACTCCATTACTTCTATCTATACATACCTTCTAATAAATAAATTTGGAAAGTTTTTCTCAATAATTTTGAAAAAGAGATTTCTAAGAGATACTCCCAGTGTTATTTTTTGAACATGATGTAAAATACTTTTGAAGGGAATTTGGCCATTTTAAATGGTTTAAAGTGGAGTAGACACATCCAACCAAACTACTTTTGTATATTAACACTCCATAAAAGTATGTTGGATAGATTTCTCTTGTTTCTTTCAAAGCAAACACTTCAAAGGACCTTGAATCCCCCTCTTTCTCAAAGTCTTAGTAGTCAAAATACAATTATGCACAAGGAGCCAACAAAAGGAGTTAACCTTTGGATTGGTGTTTCCTCTCCGTATATTCATCTAAGTACTCCACCTAGCGGGAGCTCATTGAGGAGAGAACAAGGATGTGTAACCTTCATTCATAGATTATGATAAATGCTTCCATCCAAGTTGATCCACTTCTTATAAATGCCACAGGTAAAAACCAACCAGACTATCTCAACGTTTCTAATTCAAATATTGTAAATTCACAGGGACTCCCCGAAGGTTCCAACCTATCGAATTTCCTTCATTGTCCCAATATTAAATTTCTACTATTCTTTATTTTCCTTGAGCACAAGAGAATTCCCTCAAAGGTAGTAACTCTTAATTTCATTCCAAAATCTACTTATCGATTAATTTTCCCTCCATAAATTAATCTCTCTTCCATTTCTCGGTTTCCAAAAGGCATCCATGTTGATTAGAGGGGTTTTCAAAGTGATTAGTTTCTAAATTGTTGAGCCTCCTTTGGGGGATTGAATTGACTCTAAGCATTGAACTCATTCTGTCTGAAGATATTTTTTTTAAAGATTGCCTTCCACCAATAATTTTCCAGAGTGATAAACCTCCATACTAACTTTCCTCTGATTGCTTTGTTCATAAGCATAGGGTCTCTAATTCCAAGTCCCCCATGGGGTTTTGGATACTTGATTATTTCCCATTTTATATATGAATTTTTTTGTGCTAGAATGCCCCCCATCCCAAAGAAACTTTCGGATTTCCTTAGAAATAATAGAGAGAACACTTTCTGGGGTAAGGAGGACAGTGAATTGGTACAAAGGGAAAGTATAAAGAATTACTTTGATTAACACAGTCCGCCCAGCTAAGTGGAGCTAGCAGACTCCTCGAGTAGAAAAATTCATTTTAAATTTAGAGATGAATTTTTCCCATTCTTGTAAGGAATGTGATTTCAAACAAATAGGAATCCATAAATATTTAAATTATTTCCAAGATTTCACAGGGTGGAAGCCCATAATAATTCTTATTTGTCTTTTCCTGTGAGAGGAGGCATTACAAAAATAAATTTGTAATTTTCTTGAGTTTGTTTTACCTCCAGATGGATCCAAAAAATTATCAAGGACCAATTTAAATTTAAATTCAATTATTGTAGAATCCCCTCCTAAAAAGAGGATATCATGAACAAATTGAGAGTGATTTATATTATTTATTCCGCGAACAAACCTGAGACTAGGTAAATGCTCGTGGCTTCTTTCAAACTTCAACCTTATCCTAAGAGATTCAATCATTATTATATATGAAAAAGGGGAAAAACAGAAGATTTAATGGATTCCATGAGAAGATTAAAGTATTTCATTGCCCTCCCATTTACTAATGTCAATATCCAATGTGATTTAATGCACAGGGAGACACAATGTATAAACCTTTCATCAAAGCCAAATTTTGACATAACCTTGAATAAATAATCATGTCTAACCCTTTCAAAGGCATTATCCATATCAAACTTGATGATCATGCATTGGTCTCATCTTTCTTGACTAGAATTAACTGCTTTTTGAACTGAGATAATATTATCAAATATTTTTCTTTCATGCACAAATCCACCCTGGTTATTGAAGATTAATTTTGGAGAATAAATTTCAAACTTGAGGCCAGAATTTTTGAAATGGCGTTATAAGAAACATTACACCATAAGATTGGTTTAAACCTAGCAAATAATATGGATTTGATTCCTTTGGGACCAATGCTATGAAAGAAGTATTGGTTCATCCACCTGTGCAATCGTGTTTAAGTGAGTTGTCAATCATTGTACAAAGATCATATTTTATTACCTCTCAAAACTAATCATAAAAGTGATCAAAAAATATGTTTGTTCCATAAGCTTTATCTATATTAAATGAAAACACCACCTTTTATATTTCCTCCTCTAAACTTTCCTTCATGAGAATTAAATTTTCCGCATGAGAAAGAATTTCAAGGACATGGTCTAGCATATATTTTTCTACCTCAAGGATGGAAAGACCAACAACATTGTATAACTACTATGCTAGAAAGACTATGTTAAGACCACTAAAATTTTATTACCTCTAATCACTAATTCCTTGATGTTATTTTTCCATATCTTGATCCTTGCTTGATTAGGAAAAAAAATTGAATTCATATCTCCTTCCTAGAGCCATAGACTCCTAGATTTTGATCTCCATTCTTCTTCCTCTTCTTTCAAATCCTTATGAAAGGCTTCAAATTCTTCCTTATCCTCATTTAGCATTACATAAGTAACAAGACCTTCCTCTATTTTGAACTAAAGGGACTCCATTATCATTCGATGTGCTTGTATAGCAGATTAAATGTCCATCCTCTACTTGTGGGCCCACTTCTTCATGTCTTCCTTTGTTGGATGGCATTGTCATTGATGTCAAACCTAGGGTTTTACTGGGTTTGAATTTGACTAAAACACCCATCATTGATGTAAGATTGTAATGAATGCTTCTTATAATTTTTTGGATTACATCAAGTTGGCAGCTCCATCATTGGATGGTTGAAAACATGATCTTAGTGTTTGGGTTGCTTAGACTGAGGACATTCCTTGACTTTGTTGAGGGTTTTTAAAGAGGAAAATCGTTGTGTTTTTTGCATAGATGCATGTCATTGGATTCTCCTTGGAAATTTGTTTCTGATGGTATGTGGTACGCCATGAAAAGCCTCCTAGTTTGAGAGATATCCATGTTTGAATTTGCTTCTTCCAAATCGTCATTCCTTTCTCTCCCATCAAATAAAGAATGACCTTCCCTATAGGGAAGTCATTCTTTCAATTAGTCGTAAAACCCATAGGAGTGTGACTTGGAATATATTCATTTGTTGTGGGTATAAATATTTAGTATGACGATCGCTTACCTTGTTTTATGGAGAAACCATGATTAGAAGAATTTAACAATCCACATAAATTATCTTCCCATATTTGAAAACGTCAAATCCCCTAACCATAAGAACAATAAACTTGTCTTTATGGTTTGAGCCAATAATTTAATAAGTATCTATTAATAAAGAATTAAATTATCTCAAGGATTAAGTTATATAACTTATATCTCCTAAAATCCCCTAATTAGACTCTCCAAAATTGTATAAAAACAAACCTAATGATCTCCCAAAAAATCATTCTTAACTCAAATCTCATATCTTTTACTCTGAAATTTTTTACCTGTTTGAGGAAATTTGAGGCAGATAAAGGATACAAACTTTCTGAGGTAGAAGGACAATGAGAAGGTTAGGGTTAGCTTCTTGGTCTCTTATTGGAGGTTCTTCTACTACACAAAGAGAGTGAAATTTGAGGTAAGATTTTTGAACTTTTAATTGAGTTTGTAACTCTTTCTTTTCGCAAACCATTTTGGCCCTCTCGTCTTTGAATAGGAAAACGAAATGGTACATGCCTGCACTTGATATGGAAAATTATCTTAAATATCTCTTGAAGTTTATTTGGTAAAGACTTATTCTAATTCAAACCTTTATAATCAATTTAAAAATTTGGACCTAGCCTTTCACTCTAAGATAACAAAAAAAAAATTAAGAATTTAGTCCTTGAGGTAAATTTTGTGCATAGCTTCTTTGGAAGTCGAGTCATACAAAGCGTAGTTTGAGGATGTTTGTGTTTCTTCTTCGATTATTTAGAACCTATAACTTGTTGTAGAATTCGACATGATCAGGGCTTAAAACTTGTGTTCTCGGTATATTCATTATGACCTAAGAATATTAGAATAGAGCTTCTTCAAGTTAGTTGTGGATTGGTTTGTCTTAAGGTCTGGTCTTGGTGTAGTAGGTATGTTGAATTGTTTTAGGTTATTTTTCTTTTATGTCTTCTCTAGAACCATTTCTAGGTTTGGTTAGGGTAGTGGAAGGAACTTTGTTCGCCTACGACAACAATTTTCAGCGTAATCTCACTACGTATCAGTGATTATCTTAAAAAATTCACTAAGCGAATAATTGACTTCATAACCTTGGTAGAATCAAACGCACTAAGCCAATCATTGACTTGAAAATCTAGTGGAATTGAAAATACATTGTATGAATTATATATATATATATATATATCTAGATAGATAGATAGATATTAGACCCTAGCATGACTTGAAATTTTGACACATGGCCTTGATTTATTTGACACAATGACATACCTTATGTGACCTTGTCATTATGTTGCAAAATAGTGAAAACGGTGACATGATTTTGACATGACTATTTTAAAATGATACCTTAATTCTGATGAGGTTTAATGTGATAGTTGAACAAAGCAGTTAGACTATGAGATTAACCTATATGATAGATGATTTTTGGTGTATGATATGATATATGCAGTGAACTAAAATATTAAGATTTTTTTATATTAAAATGAATATATAACTCATTACTTAATAGTTATTTTACAACCCCGACAAGTGACATGACTTGACTTGATGTGATGGATAAGTATATGGAACAATATTGCTAGTAACTTGACATAGATTCACTACGCAAACTTTCCAAGTTGGATTGGACTGTAACTTGACAACATAGATCTGACCCAACAGTTACAAGGACAATATTGTGATGTCGAATTAACTTACTATATAGATAAAGTTAATAGTGGCCTCTAACTAACATAGAGTCTTGATGATATGACAAGACAGTGATACTTATGATAGCAGTAATGATGACTTGACCAATTGACTACATTGATCTTATTATAGACATATTTCATTGTTATGTTAATGAAGACTTAATATGAAATTGACACTTGGTTTGGACAATAGACTTGATGGTGACATTAAAGACTTGACCTATTAGACGTGGTCGCATTTTGACATAGACTTATATACCTATAGTGACTTGACTTGACCTAGTGACTTAGCACATAGACACATTGACCTAACTCTTGAGGAGTGATAATAAGCGTGTTGTATAGCCCATTGACATGGAATATGGATAGTAGTATATAATTTGTCATTAACAATAGAAGTGAAAATGCATATTTTGGTAGCCCTCCTTGGGATAAAATTGAAATCTTTGTAAGTAGTTCATAGATGACCCAAGGCACCTTGGTTTGAGCTATTATTACTCTTTGGTACCCTTTATAGGTAGTGATTTAGTGATGTGGTTGTCTGCTTATGAGCCCTTGTTTCTTATTCATTCATGAGAAGTGTAGTGCAGTGATATGATAGTTTGGGAAGTAACAATCACATAAAAGTTTAGGGGTTAATATTCGCAGGTGGGCGAATTTTCCATGTTTTTCTAAAAAAATAGATTTCCCAATTTCCATTTTTTATAAAAATTATTCGCCCAAATTTTACAATATAAAATTATTCTACCTTAAAAATCACCAACATTATATAGACCGTATATATAAAATCATTATAAATTCGAATATTTTTCAAATACACCAATAAACATTTTATAGTTTGCATATTAGAAACTAGTGAGATTCACCGATGTTTTTAAACTTCAAGATAATTTTCCATCCTTAAAATGTTCCCTGGTAATAGTGATGTGCATTTGAGAAGTGAAAGTGATGTGCAGTGGTCAGTGATGAGAAGTGGTCAATGATGTGCAATGATTGTTCATTGGGTTGGCAGTGATCAATTGAGTAGTTTTGTGCAGCAGAAGTTGACAGGATATTTAGATTGAGCGGAGTAACATTATCTTGTAATATTGATTTAGAGCATAGGGGGATCATGTTTAAAAATTGTGAAACATTGTCTGTTGGCTCTTTAGGGTGATTGGAGACACCTTCGGGTTATGGCCTGAGAACTCTTCAAGGTGCAAAGGTGGTGTCAAGGAAGGTCGTGACCTACACCAAACGTTGTGGTGTCCTTTTAGTTGGGATGATAAATTACAGGGAAATGAGTCATCATTTTGACATGAGCTGTTAAATAGAGTGTTGGGTCACCCATTAGGTTGTGTCCTGACTTACAAAGCATTGGGGTGTCCTTCTAGTTGCAGCAGGTTATTAAGGAGTAGTAGTGTCCTACAGGTTGTATCCTGTAAATCAAGGGGTTGGAGCCTCTGTCAGTTGTGGTTGAAAACTTGATATAATTAATTCTTGTACAGAGAAGATATTTACTAAGAATCATTCAGTGGTTTTTGACCCGGAGGGGATTTTCCATCTAAAAATATTTTTTTCATTATCTATATATTTCTACATTGTTGTATGATGTTGTCTATTTCTTTTTATACCTGATAAAGAACAATAATAATAATCTTGAAGATCAACTAATGCTTTGAAAAATATTAATAAAGTTTTAATTTCTAAGAAATATTGGTTCACCCACCTCTCAGTATTTCCAACATCCTTAAGGAACTTTATCTTCTTCTCCTAAATTGAAATCATACTGCCTGAGACCCATACTCTCCAAACATATTTTACCAAGTGTCTAAAACCTTGTTTTCGATGCCAATGTGGATTATAATGAAACATAATAGGGCCATAATCCTCATCTTCTAAAATTTCCAATTCAATGGGGCAGCGATCGGAATTCTTCCAAGAGAGAATGTGAGCCTACCATTATATTTTTTTATCAAAAAGGAATTAACAATTTGAAAGTTGTCCAATCTAACAACTATATGGTCGAGGCCAGATCTATTAATCCAAGTAAACTTGTTGTAGGTTGGTTTAACATCCAACAATTTGAGGTTTTCCATGAAGTCTTCCATAGTTTCTTGAAATTGATATCTTACTAAAGATCCACCTTTATTCTCCCAATGATGTATAATAGTATTAAAATCGCCTCCCAAAATACACTGGGAACCAAAAGGGGAGTCTTCAAGGTACAAAAAAGAAGCCAAATGCCCTAATTTTCTTGAAAATGGACTAGCATGTATATGTTAAAAATATAACATACGTTATTTGAAGGGATATATAGGAACTTTTTTGCTAGAAAATTAGTTGATGATCGTTGGTCCAATAGTTTGAGCAAATATTGAATGTATAATGTGAAAACTCCATCAAAGGTCCCATGATAGCTCACCAAGATGATCCTACTACCATGCCATATTTTATGTTGTTTTAAGGATCTCTTGATCCCCTATTTTAGTCTCCTAAAGCAAGAGGACTAAGGGTTTCATTTCCTCCATTCTTTTTTGTGATCCTAATCCCTTGAAATTCTAGGAAATAACCTTCGTTATTTAATACTGGTGTGAGTAGCCCCTTGTGAAAGGGCTAAGTTTTGTCCTTTCAAGGTGTTCCTACACCCTTTGAGTTTTGGGTCAAATGTGCCAAATTATTTGTATTATTTTTCTTTCTCTATTCATATCTCATGGTTAGTCTTCCTTCTAGCCTTCCTGTGAAGAAGAATCTGCTCTTTTTCCTTCTCTACCTTTGATTTCTCATCAACAGAGCTAGAAAATGCAAGCCCTGACTTAATATATTTTGGAGATAGGAACTTTTCATCATCTGAGGAAGACTCTTTCTTAGGTTGTGCAAGTACTAGGTCATCCTCTGGGGGCAGCATATTCTCATTATTCCTCTCCATTATTGGCTTCATTACCAATTTGGGGTTGATTACCTATGGGATGGAGGAATAATCTGTAGAATTTCCCCTACTTAATTCACCATATTCAGTGCCTTATAACTATTAATACTCTCTTTCTTCCCATTTATTTTGCAGGTCCCTTCTCCATTTATTGGGCCAACTTTTTGGGGTGGAGGTGGTGCTTGCACTTTATTATCATTCTGGACAGTTTTGCTAGGCTAGTTGTTTTTTTCCTTATTGAGGCTCTTCTTATTTTTGCTTGCTTCCATTGGTCCCCATCCTCCACTTGTTTATGTTTCTCCTCCTATTGTTTTTGCATCTTCTTGCAAAGTGGCCATATTCATGACACGACTTACGTTTAAATGGAGTTTTTCATAGTCCACCTCTTGGATGTGAACCAATTATCCAAGTTTATATTTATGGTTTCTATAATTCCCTTATTCAAATCCACTTCGACACATATACATGCACGGGAATATAAACACTCATGTGGCTCAAATCATTCAATTTTTTCCCCTGGGCATTACCAATGCTTCTGAAGGTGGTGTCATTCCAACAATATAGAGGAAGGGGATTTTCACCAAAATAGGCACTACTAATAGAACATCACTTTCAAGATTGAAATATGGACTCTCGTGATCCACATATAACCCTTGAGCACCCATAAAGTATGGCCCACTTCAAAAAATTAGGTCCCAATCTACCTTATTTTCAAAGAAAATGGTTAAAAAAAATCCTTCCCATAAAAGGAAGATCAGAGAGAACTGTTAATCATTGGCTTCCAAGTTTTCTCCACCCAAACCCTCACTAAATGCGGGGAAGGCCAAAACTCCATGAATGAACCAACCAAGAAATGCTTTACAAGTTTCAAAGCATGAGATCTCTCCTGGGGTCATAGACCTCCGCATTATGAATTTCCTCTAACTTTTTTACAAAGTGGTTCAGCTTAACCTATTGTCATTTTAGACCATTGGATATGATATTGTTGAAGGCCACAATATTTGGAGCTAGCGAGGGGGGCGGGGAAGGCATAGAACCCCCAACACTTGTCGCCATCCTGCTACAGAAAACTCAGATAGCTTCAGAATTCCTCATAGGACAATCAATTAGTTTAATATTGACCAATTCAAATTATAATATATACTTTTCAATATTATTAATAAAATATTTTTCAAAAATTTGATTCGACTATAATTTTGAAGGCCTCACAACCATTACACATACAAGTCATTTTTTCCAAATGGTCCTAATGGGCCTCCAAATTAGATACAAATTAAGGCCCATCTAACCTTTCCTACACACATAAAGTCTATATTAAATCTCTCCTTCTACACTTAATTATTTTTTTTAGCTTTAATATGTTCTTAGGAAGGTTTAGATCTAATTTCTTATTATGTGCCTAATATTATTTATTTGTGTAGAATATTGTGAGAGTATTGGGAACATTATGAAGATTTGGAGGATGAGATAATCTAGGGACTTTCTCCCTGATATAGGAGGACCAAGATTGGATAATAAATTAACAGGATATTATGAAATTATTGCACAAATTTTGGAGCTCCAATGGTTGAGAAAATCTAGGAAGGTGTTCCACGTCATTTAATGAAAATTCCTAGAGTTGGGAACTAGATCCACTTTTTGAGGGATTTTGAAGGGGAAAGTTGCCTTCTTTCAAGGAGAATGCTTCATCGTCACTTTTTATAAGTACAAATTCTAATTTTCCTCTAGGAGCATGTATTTTTTAGTCCTCTTGTGGAGAAAACTTGTTATTTAGTAGCTCCACTTTCTTTTCTAGCAGGGATGTACTTGGATTGATTCAAATAATGAAGTTTGGTTGCATTTTTATCTTCTAAAGCTTGGTTTCCTTCATATGAATTTGAGTGTACTTGGGCTTGGCCATCCCAAGAGCCTTATAGCCCTCTTGTACAATTTATTTATTTCTTTCGAATGTATTTTTCACTTGCATCTCTTATTTCTCCATTTACTATTCATGCTTCTTTTGTTGTAGGTTGCATTGGTTAAATGTTGAAGTGAGTTGTTTTAAAAGTTATTTATAGAGTCACAAGAATGGTTCATCCTTAAAATAGTTTTGAAAATTCGTACTCATCATTTAGCTACTTGGATTGGTTTACTAGTTCACAAATCTAGAATTTCTGGACTTAGTCCATTATAGCAAAATAGTAGCAATTTTATGCTATTTTTTAGAACATGTTAGTGAAATTCATTTGAGTTTATTTCACTTGTATTGGATCATAAAACCATTCAAGTTAATAGAAAAATTCACCCCATAGAATTTTCACTTGATTAGGTTAGGCTTTTGGTAGGTTAACTAGCTCACTAATTCTTGAATTTTTGGTTTTTAGAGTAGTAATTTTCTGCTATTTTTTGCACGTGTTAACAGGGGTATTTTGAGTCCTAGAACATCCTAATTAATAATAATAAAATTACCATCCCATTTTAATTTTATTTACTAGGGAATTTGGCAATTTATCTCACTCATGTAGCAAAACAGGGCCTCCTGTAGTGATCAATCCATAGAAGGACAAATGATTCTCTCAAGGCAATAAAGAATGCAATTGAGGAGAGCGATTGTGGACAGACCAAGTCAAGAGGGAATCATTAGGAACAGAGAAGGCATGTAGGGAGGGTTGTATGCATGGATTTAGGTGGCAAAGACCAACCATCACATGGGTTGTACCTAGCAACAATCGAAGTGACCTAGGGAATGGTGAAGTATGGAAACAGTGTTATAGGGAGGGTTGTTTCAAGGGAGGAGTTTTCAACATTTTTTCTTGTTTTCTCTTGTGATCTCCCTTAGCTGCATGTGCCCATCGAAGGAGGTAAAAAACAAGGTTTTAAAGGTGGTGTTTTTTACCCTACAGGTAGAGATAGTAGAAATGGTCAACTATTGAGATTGTGTCAACTTGGAGCCTGAACCAAAGGATATTTTGTGAGTTTGGGGGTTGGAGCTTACTCAACATAATTTAGAAAAGGTCATTCATTCAGGTACATCTCTAGTATGGAAATGGAGAGGAACAGAAATTGACTGGAGCCCGAATGGTGGATTAGGGTTTCTGGAAGTTGGTTTGCCTTGTGCTTCAAAGGTGGGGTTTTGGGGGCCTGCCAAGGAATTCCAAGAGAGTCAGGGGACAACGGTGTTTTCAGCAGGTTGCACTGCAAATCAGTTGGCAAAGAACCAGGTGAGTACAAAAAAAAACATGGTTATTTCCTTGCATCTGGTCTATTCTCGGGAGGTCTGGAAGATATTATTATCAACATTAGCATCAGGGGAAATGAGGGGTTAAAATCATGTCTGGTCTTGGATATGGGACAATCTGAAGTTGGTAGGGGGAAAGGGTAGAAAAAACCCTTGCATGTAAGAGCCCTTTGAATCAGAATACCAATGAGTCATTTAACATCTATAACAATTCCAATTTGGAGGATTTGACAAGGAGAAGTCTCACTCGAGGGTTTCCAACCACACTATGAAGAGAAATTTGAAGTTTCAATGGAATTCAGAGGGAAAAACAAGGTAAGTAGTCCCACACCTAGAGCGCTGGTTCTCAGAGAAGAAGATATCTAGGGTTTAGGGCTCCAAGAAGTGGGGGAGCATACCCATAATTCTGGAGAGGCAAGGCATCTCTTAGCAACTAGGGTCATCACCAACTGGAATCATGTTGCAGACATGCGATTAGGGCCGCTCTCTGGAGAAGGAATCGATGAGAGGGAGGAGAAGCCATTAGTAGGGGAATCAGGGAGGGATAGTAATACAGGGGTGAAGAGGAAGAAAGGGAATTTAATAAAGAGAAAGATGGTATGTCTGAATTTGGTTCTGGGGGTCGACATTCAGATTGATAGGGTCATGGAAGCTGCAGAAGTAACTATGGTAGGAAGAGATAAAGGGAAAAAATACTCAGCTAACTACATCTCAAAGTGGATATATAAAGCATGGAGGGAGACTCTAGATCAACAGGTCGAAGTGACCACATTGGCAAGGGGTTGGTTTATGATCAAATTCAGCAAAGGAGAAACATTAGAATGGGTATTGAGGTGAAATTGGTGCTTTGGGAGAGTTTCAATCCTGTTTAAAAGGTGGAATCCTCTCTTCGATGCTTAGAGAGAAAATGTGGTTGAGATTGTGGTTTGGGTTTGACAGCCGGGACTCCCTCCACACGTATGGATGGAGGAGGTGTTTAGAGCAATAGGAAATACTTTGGGATCCTTTCTGGAGGCAGACATATCATTTAATTAAACAAGGGATAGGAGCCTAGATCGTATTTTTGTAAGGCTCGATCCAAGGGAGGGTTTGGATGAGGAAATTCACCTATAATGTCAAGAATATTCTTACACCCAGAACAATGATTATGAGCAGCTTCCCTTCCATTGTCACAGGTGCCATAAATATGGTCATTTAGCATGGGACTATCCCCTGGGTTTCATAAGGAGAAGAATACATAGAGGAGAACTAGGATCAGTAGAACAGCCTCAAGCCGAAGAGGAGGAGATGGCACAAGCTGAGGAATGGGAAATCAACAAGAGGGTGCACAAGCACCAATGGAAATTCATAAAGCTTAGAACATGTAGATGGATAATGTGGTCATGCAGGAGTAGGATTAGTTG
The DNA here is from genome assembly GCA_000404065.3 of Pinus taeda. Taxonomy (NCBI): domain Eukaryota; kingdom Viridiplantae; phylum Streptophyta; class Pinopsida; order Pinales; family Pinaceae; genus Pinus; species Pinus taeda. The sequence goes on from APFE030298753.1 coordinate 31,389, forward strand.
TAGGAGATAATTCAGGAAGATCAGGAGGAGATGCGAGTTATCGACAATGTGCCTCAACCGGTGGGTATTGTCTCTCGTCCCCTTCCCACTATACATGAATCCTTTCAATCTTTTCTCAAGTTGATTCTGAGGCCTATTCCTTCGAGGCCCGATCCTCTGATAAAATTACCTGTTGGATCTATGTCTACTGCCCTGGATAGTATTATAACATTTATTCTAGTTATTAACTTGGAACCCCCCTTATCTGAAGGCCTTTCAAATTTTTCCTCCCTTGTGAACATTGTTGATGAATCCTTTTACAGCCTTCACCCTTGAGAAAACAAGAATATCCCTTAGGGAGTTTTTGATGGGTTGGGAGACTCTCAAACTTCTTTTGTGCACCAAAAGAGTTGAGGAAGAAAGTATAACGTTTCAAAGGCTTAGCAAAGAGCTAAATTGACATTTATGATGGGAAACAAGTATCCTTACAAGGGGCACTTAGAGTAGCACAAGCCCCAGCCAAAGTGACAAAATGATTGCAATGTCCTTCAATTGTTGAGGTTTTTCTAGTGCCTCTAGAAAACAAACACTTAAAAAATTGTTTCTTAATTACTGTCCTAATGTTATTATGCTCCAAGAAACTCTAGAAGTTGGTCATGATGTAAAACTAGCTCTTAATAAAATGTTACCAAGATGGTCATTTATGACATGCCAAAGGAAGATCTCAGGGTTTGGATTTGGGAGTCAAATATTATAGTGTGAATTTCTTGAACTCCTGGGGATTGGATCTAGTGTTGGGGGCTGAAGTCTATTCATAGGAACTATGCTCAAAATTTTTACTCTTAAATATATATGGGCCCTGTTAGGATAGGGTTCTTTTCTGGAATAACCTCTTCTCCAAATATTTTATGAAAAATCCAAATTTTGTGGTGGGGGTGGATTTGAAATTCTCATTGGGGTTATTGGAGACCTGGGGTCATGTAGCCCAAGTCAATTGCTTTGCTAACTTCTTTATGAACAAAATTCACTCTAGCAAGTTCATAAATGTAAATTTGTTGAAATCAAGACCTACTTGGAGGAATAATTAGGTGGGGTATGTGAGGGTCGCAAAGAGATTAGACCATTTTCTCCTAAAAGAGGAAATGGCTTCTAGAATCCCCTCCTTCAGACATTGGGTGGGAGAGGGAGGATACTTAGATCACCCACATATTCTGCTGGAAACAAAAGTGCCTAATGAAAATCTTGGGTCTCCCTTCAAATTCAACCCTTCTTGGCTCAAAGATCCCTCATACAACATCCTTGTAAAAGCTACCTGGATGCCTTTGTCTAGTAATCAGGGGTCCTCTCTAGCCCAATATTTTATGGAGAAATTAAAAATAATGTAGAAGGAATTGATAGAGTAGGCAAAATCCAAAAATATTAAGGATGAATCTAAATTAATTAGGATAGAGGAAGAACTAGACCTAATGGAGAGCACGGAAATTGATAGATATGAGATTGAAGAGAAGAGAGAAAAGATTAGACAATTGGAGATAGAAAGATGGAAAATTCTAAATGATATGGAAGAACAATGGAGGCTCAAAAGTAGAGAAATCTAGCTTGCAGCAGGGGATGAAAATTTGAAATTCTTTCAAAATTATGCTAAATGAAGGAAAAATTAAAACACGATCTAGGGGTTAAAAAGGGTATAAGGGGGCATAGAAAAATCCTTTATCGACCTAGCCACTATGGGAAGCAACCACTTTAAAAACGTATTCAAAGCTCCTGAAGCAGTTTCAATTATAGAGGTGATTTGGGTGGCCCAAATCTTTCCCCAAAACGTTGAGGAGTAGGAAAATGATTTGCTTATGCCTCTAATGTCAAAAGGGGAGGTATAAGGGATCTTAAAAGCTATGAAGAGAGATAAGAGTCCAGGGCCTGATGGCTAGCTAGTGGAATTCTTTCAATACTTTTTTGATCTTATTAGTGATGAACTTACTCGAGTGGTGGAGGAATCTCGGGATAAAGGTCTTGTTTATGAACCCTTAAAAACTACTACCCTAGCCTTAATTCCTAAAATAGATGACCCTTCATCATTTGAGGATTTTAGGCCTATTTCTCTATGTAACAGCATCTATAAAATTATAGATAAAGTTAGTGCATTTTGTCTGAAACCAATTCTTTCAAGCAATATTTCAAAGGAACAATTGGGTTTCCTCAATGGTAGGCATATTCATGAAGAAATCAGGGTTTCTTAGGAGACATTTCACAGTATGAAGAGGAGCATGAAAAAAGGGGTGATAGTTAAAATCAATCTATCTAAAGCATACGACAGAATCAACTAGCTCTATATCCGTATGATCTTGACACACCTAGGGTTCAACATCGGTTTTATAAATTGGACAATGGAATTCATATCAAATGTTAGTTTTGTTGTCCTTATCAATGGGGAAGCTTCCCCTTTCTTTCACATCCAAAGAGATCTTCAACAAGTATTCCCACTATCACCTCTCCTTTTCTTACTAATGGCAGAAGGACTTAGTCAGCTAATACTAGCTGCGAAGAGAAGAAGCGAGCTAAAAGGTATTGAAGTAGCTATAAATTTGTATATCACTCATTTATTATTTGTAGATGATATCATGTTATTCAGTGATGGAAGTAGAAGTGATATTCATCACATAAAATACTACCTCGGCCTGTTTTTAGTAGAAATGGGGATGTGTATAAATTATAAGAAATCATCTCTGATTCATGAAAGCTTCTCAAGGATTGAAATTACCATGATCACCTCAGTTATCCCATTTGAAGCTAAGGCAATGAAGGATAGTTTCAATTATCTGGCCTTTCAGTTAAAACTTGATACTTATAGGAAACAAGACTAGCACTGGCTTCTGGAAAAAATTGAAAATCGCATAAAACACTGGAGTTATAAATGGCTATCAAGAGATGGGAGACTGGTTTTGATAAAATTGGTCCTTCTATCCATTCTTGTATACTGGATTGCACTAACATGGGTACCAAAAGGCATACTTTCACAAATCAAGAAAGTATGCAGTCATTTTCTGTGGATTGGAACAAAGGAGGATTTTGTGCTACCATGGGTAGCCTGGGACAAAGTTACTAGACCAAAAGAATGGGGAGGATGCGGCATAAAATATCTCTAATATTTTTCATCCTCACTAGCAGCAAAATCAAGGTGGAGGTTAATATCAATGGAGAATCTATGGATGGCAGTTGTCAAAAGGAAATACATAGATCTAATTCCCATTGTTGAATGGCTGCAAAGACTTGACAAAAAGACTCCCCATGCATCTATAGTATGGAAGGTGACTTTAGACTCTTTTAGTATTATAGAAGATGGATTGGCCTGACACGTTGGAAATGGCGAGAACCTCAGAATAATCATGGACCCATGGGTAGGTTACAATGAAGGGTTTTCTCTCTCAAGGGAGGTTATGACTTGTTTACATTCCCAATGGTTCCATTTTCTGAATCATATTGCAAGAGAAGTTTTATCTACTGCATGGCATAAGGGATGAAAATTAGTGAAGGATCTACAGTTGGAACCCCAATGGGAAGAGGAATGGAAAATTTACATTAGAGAATTCCAGTGAACAAATGTTCGATTAAGGGACTGACCAAATGTGCTTAGATGGGTACATGATCCTACAGGAAAATACTCTCCAAATTTTGGTTACAGCTGCCTTATGGTAAGAAGGGCATGGGGGGTTCAAGAATGGTGGTGTAAACTGCTATGGAAATTGAAAATCCCTGCAAAATAAAGACTCTTTTTTTGGTGTATCCTAAGAAATAAACTTCCTACATGGGATAACCTCTAGAAACAAAGAAAACAAGGTCTCGGATGGTGTACTCTTTGCAAAAACAAGGAGGAAACAACCCAACACCTCTTCGTAAGTTTTCCATTCAGCATTAAGACCTAGGAAGAAACATTGAGACTTTTTGGGAAATATCAAATATGGAATGGGCAAAATTTAAGGGATGTCTGGCAAAGATGGTGGAATGTTGACCCAGATGAAAACATGAGAAACCTCCCTTTGAATATCTTATGGGGCATTTGGTTGGCTCAAAATAGGAGCATCTTCCAGGATCTCTCCCCATCTCACTCCCCAATTGTTGTTGAATGTGCCTCTATTTTTTCTCTTATACCACAGTCAAATCTTGTCAAGACATCTAGGGACATAAGAGAAGAACAGATCAGGGTTGACATTCCAAGGGCCTACTTTGATGGTGCACATGATTCTGAGGAAAAATGTGGCTTGATACTTGTCATACATGTCAACAACCAAAAAACTTTGAAAGCTTCGGTGGGCCTTGGCATAGGATTAAGAAATTTTGTTGAACTTCAATCATTGAAACTTTTACTATGTTGTCTTATTCAAATGAGGATGGGATCGGTTCAAATTTTTGGAGGCTCACTGAATGTTATAAAATGGTTTAACGGAGATCAAAGATGTCAAAATTATATTTTGAGTCCATTAATAGAAAAAATATTATATCTAAAAGAGAATTTTGATCACATAACTGCCTATCACATTTACAGGGAGGGGAACACACAAGTAGACCTCCTTTCTAAGGAGGGTCTGCAACAGGCTATCGGCTCTTGGCACATAACAGAAGTTGAAGAAGATAGGATATGTGTGTCAGATCAATGGCTCTTTAACTCTTGATCTAAATGGATTTTTAAAAAAATGTTATGATCAATTTGTTTATTTACTTTTGTTGGTGTTTTGATATTTTCAGTTGTCAAAAAATCTATAAGATAGTTTTTGGATATCATTTTTTGTATATTTTGAAAAAAAAATTATGTACTTATGGGTTGTTTTCCTCATTAATGGGGAGGTCCGAGATCTAGATATGGATCTTTTTGGTTTATGGGTTTGACTAGGTTTCAAGACTATGATCAACCCAGAGATGGATTACTATATGTTTCTTATGGACGTACAATATTTTGAATGCTTAAATGCATCTAAAAATGTAACTTTGTATTGCCTTAATAGAAAGTTCGATTTTTTCCTTCAGAAAAAAGTGCCTCCTATACCACCCCTTGTAGCACTCTTGTAGCACTGTAAACTTGACCAAATCTACTCCAAAAAATTCGTATTTTTCCCTTAGGCTTGAATAATGACCCCTAGGCTCCAAAACCATGATTTATTAAGACCAAAAACCTCTTAAACATTGCCTCCTCATTTTAATTCACCTCTATAGTTATGGTTAGTGGACAGATTCATGACTTGAAGAGCATAATGATGATTTTCATGATTACTTTATGAATCACCTTGTGAACTTTGTTGACAAAATCTATCTTTAATGCATTGATTGAAGAATGATTTCATAATCTATGGTTTACATTTACAACATTGTTATTTCTATTTCATATACTATGCTTCATTTTTATGTACCATTTACACTCTGCAAATAGGTTAATGTTTACATTTCTGTAGATAGGATTAACATTTAAATTCATGAAAAGTAGAATAGTCTTTCCTCTCTGCAAAAGTATTTAGGTTTCATTTATGAAAATTGAGTAACATTTCCATTTCTACAATTAGTTTAGGCTTTAATTTCATGGAATTCACTTCATTGCATCAGATCAATGAAGGAAGGGCACATTACATGTTGCACATATAGTGTCTACACTCTTATGTTTGTATGAACCTCGGTTTGATCATTTAAGTTGATAGCCTCAGGAGTTGCAACATTCTTGTTGCAATGCTAGGGCTCATCACTTTTTGGCACAATTGTTGGGGAGGTGTCAAAGTATGCATTGTTCTCTTCCATAATTCATTCATTTCTTTTACTTTCCACAAGAACAAAAAAAAAACATTAGGCATATTTCATTTCAAAGACAGAAAAAAATTGCATTGCATTAGTATTTTTATTAAAAAAAAAACAAATACTTCTCCAACACAAAACCCCCTCATTTGATCACGTGGTGCGGTAAGAACCATATCATTATCGACTTTTGTGGGTAGAAGAAGAAGAGGTGGCAGATAATGTAGAATAAATGGATGGAGATGATGAAAATGAAGAAGATGCCCTTGGATTTATCATTCAAGATATTGATATTAGTGTTCATATGAAGAACATCACTCCATCTTTCCTTCCCAACTTCCATGGTATGAGGTCAGAGGATCCAGAAACCTTTCTCTTTGAATTTGAAATACTTTGTAGATCTTATGGTTACTTATTAAACACTCAAAAATTGATATTGTTTCTGCAAACCTTGAACAATAGAGATCTTAAATGGTTTGTGAGTTTATGGACTAATTTAATAATATCATGGAATGATATGAAAAATATATTTTTAAAAAAATATAAAGATTGTGATCTTAAAGAATAAATATTTAGAATAACTCAAAAAGAAGATGAGAGCCTTGGGGATCTAATAGAGAGGTTCATGTATAATATTAATATGGAAAGATTACATCATTTAGGATCTCACACACTAAAAACCCTCTTACTTAGAACAATTAAAGATGATTGGATTGATCTCCTTGATCTCATGAATAGAGGTGATCTATACCAATTATCATCTGAAGAAATTTGTGAAACATGAAAACATGTATAAGAGGAAGAGAAAGAGTAAGTAAATCAATATCAAGATTGGTAAGTCAAGAAGAACTTGGAAATTTTCTTGATAACTTTAAAATGGAAATTCTTAGCAATCTAAGTGAACTAGTAGAAATGATAAGAATGCAAGATGAGAAAAAATAAGATGTTAATATTTGTGTTGTCCATGCAAAATCACATGCTATTAAATATTTCCCACTACCAATTTAGGTTGAAGTAATTTTGCCAAGAGGACAATGGATCATGTCAATAACCAAAGAAGTAATGTTATGTAGCTCCAAGAAGACCATGGCAACCTAGTTAACCTGGTATGATGCAAGACCCTAATTCACAATTTTAAGGTTATGGACTTCTTTCTCAAAGTAATTGGAACGCACCCTTTCCTTGGCAACTTTTGTCATCTCAACCCCAAAACCAATCTTCACAACAAGGTTGGAAAGGACCTTATGGGATAAATCCACAATATCCTCAATATTTTCCCCAATATCCTCCATACCCAAATCCATGCTATCCCTACCATCCACCTGCACCACAACCACAGCCCCAAACACATCCATCTCAAAGGTCCACTCCCACTCAACTACATGTACCACCATTTCCAAACCCAAACAACGAAGCAGCTCAACCACTTACAATACTAAGGTACAACATTTTTAAACAACTCCTCTTGATCTAAATGGTATTCATCTTAGCTCGGGGAGAGTATTTAAAAAAGGATATTCTCTTGATTTCATTGAAGGACAACATTTAGAAAAAGAATATTCAAATGTGGAGACCAAAGAATCATGGGTTGCACTTTATAACGAGCAGACATTAGAACCAGAGATTGAGAAAGTTCCCTCATGTTTATCATCACATCCTCCATGTGTTCAAGAGAACAATTAACAAAAAGAGGAATATTTGAATTTCAAAATAGAAGAGGAAACCGAAAGAGATCCAAATGTGCAAGTGGACCAGGGGCATCACAACTATATTGAAGTATGGTTCCAAACAATCATTAAGTTGCAGCAACACACTCTTCTTCAACAATTCATGATCTCATCTCAGTCAAAGAAATTGGTCTCTCATATTCAGGTACCTGTCAAAGCATATCTTTTGAAACTACACATGATTTTATCTAACATATTGATGTGCACATGGCTCCATTGGAAGTATTCATATACTCGAAAGAGATTTTGTTTTTTCAAGTAGAGTAGGATAAAAAAAATGGAAAAAGAAAAAATAAGAGGAAAATAATAAGATATTGGGTGAAAAACTCTTTTGAGGTGCCTGATATTGGCTCATTGATTGAAAACCTTCTTGAGGCAGTAAGTGGGTTGGAAACAAAAAAAAAATCCTAGGTGAAAACATCCTTTGAGGTGCCTATGTAAACCTACTAGTTGAAAACCTCATTGAGGTAGCTAATAGGCCTAAGAAAAAATAAAAAATAAAATGAAAAATGAAAGAAAAAAATTATTCATGTATCTCTCCTAGACAAATGTAGGTTCTCTCCAACCTCTGCAAGCAACAAGAACAATTTAGCACAAAAAGAAGGGAAAAAGTTGATCAAAAACCTATTCAAAGGAAGTCAAAGTTGGGCTTTCTCCAAATTCTCCAATGGGGCTAAGGCCATGTCAATCCATCACCCTCATCAATTTCAAACATTCATTTCCTCGTTGTCCTAAAGTGCTACATGAAGGTTTTGTTTTGGTATAGGAGTTTCAAAATACACAGGGCAAAAAATTATTTTTACCATATCTCAAAAAATATTCATTCTTTTGTTGAGTTGTTTCATGGGGAGATGCATATGGATGATGGTAACATGCTGAAGGAATTTCAACAAATTCTAGTGCACACTTTTCGAGAAATTGACCTCTATCACCTACAACCATTTTTACTATTTCTCGATATTCGTGCATTTTTTAACAAAGAATTTTTATTGGGAGATGCATAAGCATAATGGAAACTTTCTCACAAAATTTCAAGTCAATCAAAACATCCATTTGAGAGATATGGATAAAACAGTTTTGCTACAAGAGTGTTCCAGAATTGCTACAGGAGTGACCAGAATTGCTACAGGATTGTGATTGGCATAGAGAGAGGGGTCAAATCCTGTGATTTTCTTAGGGGAATAAAAAATATAAGTCTAAAACACCTCCATCATCCATCCTCGTGACCATTTAGCCATTTTTCCATCTAAAAAATCATCTCTATACATGAAAAAACCCATTTTCACCCCTTCTCCCACAATTTTCACCACAATCAAAGCTTCTAATCCTTTTCCATGAGTTTAACATGTGTATTCAGAGTTTTTAGATGCATTTTGTGAAGTTTATTGTGGTCATAGGGATGTCTATGTGACTTTTGCAGGAAATAATCTAGTCTTGTAGCAGTCTACTCAAGCTCTCCAGAACCACAATTAAAAGCACTTGGAAGCACAGAATGAAGAATTGACCATCATGAGAAATTGGAGATTCATTTTCTCAATTTTGGGTAGCTACGAGACCTCTACAAATGTTCTACAAGATCACTATTCATCTCCAACAACAGGCTTTGATCCGTGGTGGAACCTATATTTTGATTGCATGAATCATGGAACTTTAATCAGCAATGAGAAGATTCCATCCAACTAAAAATAATTGATGAAAGTGACATTTTGTACCTGAAAGAGAATTCCAACAACTTCATCAATGTTCCAATAGCCTCATGCAAGCATCAACAAGTCGATCATGAACTACAACACTCACATCATGAGCATCTCAGCAACAACATTTTAGCTAGGGATGTGAAGCAACAACACCAACAACAAAATAACCTAGAATACCTCCATATTCAATACTATCAGCAATAGGACCTGCAACAGATTATCACATTTAGCTTCAGGATCATAGTGGCACCTTCAAAACCACCAAAGGTAACTTCAACGATCATATCAACAACCTTAATATCACTTGCAAAAACAAGTCAAGGGTAAGGCTCATGTATGCAATCCTCTAAACCTTTCCTAAAAACTTATTTTACCTTGAAAAGAATTGCAAGCGTATGAAGGAGAAGGTTTATTATAGCCAAAATTAGTAGCAGTGCAACCTCGACCTTATCTAGCAGTTAGCTTCACTTTTCCACCAAGACACCTGCACGTGTGGGAGAGGAACAAGACAAAAGTGAAGATGAATTTAGAAATTGGGTTGTAATCATTTATTCATGATGGAGGACAAGGGTGTGAAGGGGTAAGTGAGGGCCAACTGAGTTAACAAAAAGAACTCTTAGTTTATTTTGCATGCAATTAAAAAAAAAGAGAAAATATGTCAAAAAAATAATAATAATAAGATAAAAAAGTTGGACCCCCCACCTCTTAGCATGCAAGCATTAGTTGCTACAGGGTTCAAGTTGTGCTCTATAGGAAGAAAAAGAACTACTACATGAGCAATAGGGACTACTACAGCAGCATTAGGAAATGTTACAGGAAGGGGTAGCCAAATCAAAAGGGAGAGAAGAAGACCTCTAAGAATTCTAGGAGCCTAATCCACAACCTGACCTTCGATCGTACTACAAATTCTTTGAGGATGGGACAATTATACCCACCAAATTTTCAATACCACTCTTCTTTGAGTTGGAAAGGGAGAGAGGCATAACTTATATATGGATGCAAATTGCAAAATCCAGGAAGGTAGAATATGTGGGCCTCATGGAGGAAAAAGTGAAACAAATGGGTAAGGAATTGATTGACTTTAGGCTAAAGGAATTATTCATGAAGGAGAAAATACAATTAGAAAACAAGACGCTTAGAGAGAAACTACAGGAAAATGAGGCACAACTTGCCACCGTGGTAATTTTTCCCATGAAGGCCATCCAATGCAGGAAGCCATCCAAATCATTTTCGATTTTCCCTAAAGAACAATGAAGAGAATTGCATGAAGAACAATAATGAAATAAGATGGATAGGTTGCTCATGGGATGAGCAACAGTTTTAGTAGGGGGTATGATGGGCCTCCAAATTAGGCACAAATTAAGGCTCGTCTAACCTTTCCTAGGCACATAAAGGCTATATTAAATCTCTCTTTCATTTAGATATAATTTCTTTTTTTAGATATACTTTCTTATTATGTGCCTAATATTATATATTTTTGTAGAATATTGTGAGAATATTGGGCAGATTATGAAGATTTGGAGGATGAGATAATCGGAATTTCTCCATTCTATAGGAGGACCAATATTGGCTAATAAATGAACAGGATATTATGAAATTATTGCACAAATTATGGAGCTTTAGTGGTTGAGAAAATCTAGAAGGTGTAGCATGTCATTTAATGCAAATTCGTAGTGTTGGGGACTAGATCCACTTTTTGAGGGATTTTGGAGGGTGAAGTTGTCTCCTTTCAAGGAGAATTCTTCCTCATCACTTTGTATAAGTACCATTTCGAATTTTCCTCTAGGGCCATGTATTTCTTAGTCTTCTTGTGGAGAAAAATTGTTATTTAGTAGTTCCACTTTCATTTCTAGAAGGGATGTACTTGGATTGATTCAAATAATGAATTTTTGTGCCATTTTTTGCTTCTAAAGCTTGGTTTCATTCATAGGACTCTGATTATCCTTTGACTTGGCCATCCTATTAGCCTTAGAGCCCTCTTGTACAATTTATTTATTTCCTTTGAATGTTTTTTTCCAATTGCATCTATTATTTATGCATTTACTATTCATGCTTCTTTTATTGTAGGTTGCATTGGTTAAATTATTGAAGTGAGTTGTTTTTCAGGTTATTTATAGAGTCACAAGCATGATTCATCCTTATAACATATTTTAAAATTCATATTCATCATTGAGCTACTTGTATTGGTTTACTAGTTCACAAATCTAGAATTTCTAGAAGTCCCTTGTAGCAAAATAGTAGTAATTTTCTTCTATTTTTTTGAATGCATTAATGAGTTTCATTTGAGTTGATTACACTTATATTGGATCATAAAAACATTCAAGTTAATAAAAAAATTTACCCCATATCATTTTCACTTGATTAGATTAGGTATTTGGTAGGTTAACTAGTTCACTAGTTCTTGAATTTTTAGTTTTTAGAGTAGACTTAATTTTCTGCTATTTTTTAGCATGTGTTAACATCGGTATTTTGGAGTGATTCCACTTGGAACAGAGTCCTAGGACATCCTACTTAATAGAAAAATATTTCCCATCTCATTTTCTTTTGATTTATTTGGGAATTCGGCAAATTATCTCACTCTTGTAGCAAAACATGGCCACTTGTAGCACCTCCTTTAGCACCTCTTGTAGCACTCTTGTATCGCATGTAAACTTGACCAGATCTGCTCCAAAAACTTGGGTTCTTTCCTTTAGGATTTAATAATGACCCCTAGGCTCCAAAAACATGATTTAGTAAGACCAAAAACCTCTTAATCCTTTTCTCTTCTCCCTTGCAATTCACATATGCAGTTACGGTTAGTGGACAGATTCATGACTTGAAGAGCATAATGATGATTTTCATGATTACTTTGTGAATCACCATATGAAATTTATTGACAAAATATATATTGAATGTAGTGATTGAAAAATGATTTCATAAGCTATGGTTTCCATTTCCACCATTTTTATTTCTATTTCATATATTATGCTTCCTTTTGATGTACCTTTTACACTCTGTAAATAGGTTAATGTTTACATTTCTACAAATAGGATTAAAATTTATATTCATGCAAAGTAGAATATTTTCTCCTCTCTGCAAAATTAATTAGGTTTTATTTATGAAAATAGATTAGCATTTCCATTTCCGCAATTATTTTAGGCTTGGATTTCATGGCATTTAATTCATTACATTAGATCAATGAAAGAATGACACACTGCATGTTGAACATATAGTGTTGACACCTCTTAAGTTTGTACTAACCTTGGGTTGATAATTTAAGTTGATAGCCCTAGGAGTTACAACATTCTTATTGCAATATTGGGGCTCATCAATTCCAAAGGGAAAAAACCTATAATTTTATTTAACTTTAAAAAAAGGTGTTAACTGCATTCAATACAAGCATCCTCTTAGGTTATGTACATAAATAAAAAAATGAAAAATAAATAAATAAATAACAAAAACTTGTGAAGTTAAGTGTGATAGTAATCACTTAAATTCTCTTTCATGTCTTTCTTTTTCTCGACCTTCTTCCATCACCCTGAGTTGGGGTCAACTAGAACCATTTCTAGATCACTTTTGGTTATCTTCAGTGGGAGTTCTTTGTGGTTATTGATGGGTCCCATTAATAGGTATATTTTGAGACCCATATTGTTATCCTCCAACCAATAAGTTCTTTCTTTTATCCACATTAATTTACATTGTTTTGCTATAATGTGCTTAATAGGAAGACTAAAGGGTGCTTGTCATACTTTGTGGCCTAATGTGGTTTATGTGCAGGAAAGAAAGCATTTTTGGGTACATTTATAATGCAAAGGCATGTTGGAGGTAGCTAGAGGGAATGTAGGAGGATTTTCCCCCACATTTACTCTCCTTTGACTCAAAGTGATCCCTAGAATCACTCATCTACATATCGAGATCCATTGGCAGCCGAGGAACTCAAGTGCATGTGAAGATCTAAGTGAACTAGATCCACTAATTTTGAGATTTTGGAGGGAAGTAGTCATCCTCTCAAGGGAGATGCCCTTCTATCACTTTTTGTATAAATAAACATGCCTAATGTCTCATTAGTATTCAAAATTTTGAGATATAGGAAGAGATATTGAAGGCCAAGTACTTGAGACTTCTATTTCCATTTTGAGATGATGTATTTGAACTCCATTTTTTGTTAATGAAAGGTCCCTTGTTGGTCTACATTTGAGTTAGCTTATGTGGGTTGAAGCCCTTGGGTTAAGGCCCAACCCAGAGGCTTTAGTCCCTCTCATGTATTCTTCCTTTGTTCTTGTTCACGTTGTTGCATGTATTTCTTTGTTTAGCTAGAAATTAGATTTCAAAAATTGCAGTTGCAAGTCTGATCACCACCTCTCTTGTGGGAACTGTGCATGAAGAGTCTACAACAACAAGCCAAAAGTATGTGTTTCTTTGGAATTTTCTAGGCTTTGGATTGTAATTCTCTTGCATGATTGGTTTTTTCAACTTAGAAGTTAATATCATGTCTTGGTGCTAGCTTAAGGGGTTCTGACTCATGTTCAGAGTTAGCTGCACCAAACAAATCCCTGCATTATTGGCCCTTTCGGCATCAATCAGCGGTGTGTGGACTGAAGTCTCACCCGAAGTAGTATGGGGGGATGTTGGAACCAAGTGTTCGCACCTAGAGATCAGTGTGATGTCCTTTTGGTGACCCAAATCTACCTTCGTGCAGACCTCTATGCTCCTACGACCTAGTGTTGTAACTTCCCTTAATCGACCCCTAGACCTCTGCGAAGGTCTGTGGCTGACTTTTGCAGACCTTGAAAGGGCCAATTAGCTACTTATGCACATCTTATATTACCCTTAGATCAATAATTACTCGAAATTACCTAAGTGCCTGATAACTTTAACAGAAAGCGTTATGATCTTCACGTAATCACTTAACATTAATTGCATTCAGATAACAATACATATCAAGTAAATATGTGCATCAATACATCATTATTTTATAAAACCATCATTCATCACAGTATATAACACATCCACACATAACAGAAGTAAAGGGACTAAACATAGGAATTTATGTAACAAACTTCTTTATTGATATTCAGCAAAGGTTTACAGACTCAAAACTTCCCTGTGCACTCAGTTGCAAGGGTTCATGCACTCAGCTGTGGACACTACTCTAGGCCTATGCGCACTCAGCTACAGAGCCTTTTCCTCCTCTAAGACTTCTATCTTGATCTTCCTTCTATTGACCCATTACATTCATCATATCTTATCGTGCCTTAGACTCTCTAAGATACACATATTTATACAATCCCATGGTCCACGGACCATGGGTAGATCTTCAAAAACTGACTCAAGTTACATAAAAGAAGGGTAAAACCCTTTTTGACTCTTAACTAGCTACGCGCTCCGCGACCACAATTTGTGGAGACTTTACATCTTTTTACATCAAAACTAGGTATTTTTCCCCAAAACTGACCCACGGGACCCCATCCCAATAGGCCCCAAACACAAAGATCGTGACTCGCCCTCGAGTCACTCGGCTAGCATGGAGATCTTGCTGTGAAGATCCCCTAGCTCCACCTACACCACTGCGACTTCAATCGTGCTCTACATGACTTCCTGCTTCACCTGTTCAACCAACTATTCTATCACTGGTCCTTCGTTGTCCTACTTGATCTTTTTCTATGTAAGTTGTTGGTTTGCCAACTTGTCCTATATGTTGGTGGATACTTGGTAGGCTTCTTCCAACCAAGGATCCAACCACGCCTTAAGGACTGCCTCGTTTTCTATGCTTCTTCCACTTTTGTAAGGAGTTGCTTCCCCTCCTGCAACTTGGCAAGGCGCTGCGTTGTAGCCACTGAGCATGTCATCACCCGCACTTCATCGTACTACTGCCGAAGCTCGCAGATTTTTGTTTTTAATCTCTACAGGTTGGGATCTTCCTGCAGGGTCGTCACTACTTCCATGGCCTACTCAAACAATGCTCTACAATCCACAACTACGGCATCCACAATAGCTATTCCATCCTTAACAGCAACTTCACACTATTTCCTAACTTCTAGCGGGATCGAAGGCTGTGACTTGAGCTACAGTTCTGTGATTTCCATGTTGAGCTTGAACTGAACTCAGGCCACCTCTCCCTTAGCATCACTGACACCCACTGCAATTTTCTTGATTTGGGCCTCAAGCAGTGCCTCCTCAGGTATGTACAACTCTGGCACTATCCTGCAAGCCTCTAAAATCATGGCTGCCAGTTAGGTGCTCTACGCCTGGATCATCTCTTTTGCCTTCAGGGCCTTCATCTTCTCAGTGAACATTTTCTCATTGTTCACCCGATATTCACTTATTAAGCTGAGAGCATGCTGCTCCCGCACTCTTAATTCCAACTTCACACATATCTGCAGCATGTGGAGATATTCGTTGCGGAGCATTGTGAGGTTGAGGCCAATGTTCTTCATATTACTTACTATGACCTTGTCATCAATCAATTCCACACTCAAGGATCCTTTTGGTAGTGCGACTACCCAGAGATCCATTGACCTAACCATCTCAGTAGCTTGACTGGTCCATGGTGCCAGACTCATCTATGCAGTGCTTACCTGCTCTACGCTCACTTGGATCCTGCTGGTCTAGATCTGCAATTTTCGCAGAACCTTCTAAATAGTGGCTAGCAACTGTAGGTCCTATTGTTCGAACTGGTGCAATAGTTCCACAGTGGTATCATGCACTTTATCCTTAATCTCCTTGAGATCACCTTCTGTGAGTGTAATGGGATCGAGCGATGGCTTCATCGCTTTTAACTTCTTTCGGGGCCCCTCCTTCTGCTATTCCATGTACCTATTCACCTAGAATGGAGTGTTTTATCCTTCGTCACTGCCACCACCCTGCTCTGATTGTTCTTCTTCCTCATTCAATGGCAAAGGGGATTTACTGCTTCGCTCAGAGTGACATTGTTCATGTTCAGCTTGCTGCTTTACAACGCACTCCTTTTCCATTCGGGCCTCCTCCTCGACCTCCTTTCTTCATTGTGCAGCCAAATTTTGTAGGTTTTAACCCTGTACAAAAATTACCTGCATATGAATTCTAAACCATAGAAGATAAACAATGCGAGAGCATAACACATAAAACACATATACACAGAGACTTTCCCCTAGATCCCAAAACCGGGACTACCAGCTTGATTTTTCTTTATGTTCCTTTCAATGTTACAATACATATTTATACATGTTGAAGCATCCAAAACTATGGACCAAAAACCATTGTGTCCAAAACCATGGACCGAAAACCATCACGTCCAAAACCATGGACCGAAAACCATCACGTCCAAAACCATGTGTGAAAAACATGCACAAAACCAAAGGTAGGTCTGCCCAACCTAATATAGGGTCCAAAACCAAAATTTTCTGGGGCATTTCCCTGGACCCCATAGAGTGGGGTTACCTGCACCCCTCAAACCCCCTATAACTCCCCCCGCTATGCAATCGACACAACAAAGGCAGGGATCCACCCCCCTTTTAACCCCCTGGTTAATTACGTGGGCTAGTCATGGAAAGAATATAACACAACCCAACATTCTCCCACTTGTTGTTTTCTTTCCACATGGGGCCACAAGAGAGCTTAGTCATTTATCCAACCCTGCAACGCCCATTGTTTCTCTACACCAATAGAACTTCTTAGAGCTCACAGATTCTGTCAATGCATCTGTAGTATTTTTCAAAGTGCCCACCTTTAGCAACAATACCTTTTTGTCTTCTATCATATCCCTCACAAAGTGATACTGAACATCAATGTGCTTTGTCTTTGAATGATATGCAGGGTTCTTTGCCAAGAAAATTTCACTTTGGCTATCATATACTATCCTTAGGCTATCATATACTATCCTTATAGCTCCCTATACTAACCCCATACTTGAACACAATCTCTACAACCAAACTGCTTCCTTGCTTGCATGAGTGGTTGTCGTGTATTCTGCCTTTGTAGTTGATAGTTCCACTACAAATTGTTTCTTACTCATCCAACTAACTGCACCTCCAAATAGGTTAAACACATACCCACTTGTAGATCTTCTCTGATCTAGATCTCCA
>APFE030298753.1:48914-111822 GCA_000404065.3 Pinus taeda
TGACATAAACCTGCTCAATACTCCCACTTCATGTGCAATGTCTGGTCTAGTACATACCATCGCATACATCAGGCTACCGATTGCACTTGCATATGGAACACGAGACATGTCCTCTTCCTCTTCTTGTGTCTTGGGATACTATTCAGCAGATAACTTTACACCTACAAATATAGGAACCTTCACCGTTTTACTATCCTACATATTAAACCTCTGCAATATTGTCTCGATATATTTCCTCTGGTTTAACCAGAGCTTCCTCTTTTCCCGGTGTCTTTTAATTTCCATGCGCAAAATATAGTTTGCAACACCAAGATCTTTCATGTCGAATTTGGAGGAAAAATGGGCCTTCAAATCTTGGATAATTTCTTTGTCATTTCCAACCAACAACATGTCATCCACATACAAGATCAGATAAATAACACGGTCACCAATTAATTTAAAATACACACAGTGATCTGCTTTTCTTTTTGTGAAGCCAAGTCCCCGTAAAAATGTATCAAATTTCTGATACCACATCCTTGGTGACTGTTTTAACCCATACAGAGACTTCTTTAACTTGCATACCAGTTCTTTCTTACCCTTGACCACAAATCCTTTAGGATACTTCATGTAGATCTCCTCTTCCAGATCCCCATGAAGAAATGTTGTCTTCACTTCCATCTGTTCTACCTCAAAATCAAAAGCAACAACAATAGATAAAAGTAATCTAATAGAAGTTACCTTGGCAACTGGAGAAAAAATATCACCAAAATCAATTCCCGACACCTAGAAATAACCTTTTGCTACCAACCGTGCTTTGTATTTCTCCACCTTTCCTTCTACATTTGTCTTCTTCTTGAACACCCATTTGTTGCCAATGGGTTTCCTTCCAGCTGACAACTCCACTAGATCCCAAGCCTCATTTTTGTGCAAAGATGCTATTTCATCAGCCATAGCCTCTTTCCAGAGTTTTCCATCCTCTGAATCTACTGCTTCCTTCACAGTTTTGGGATCATCATCAGTAATAGATAAAGCAAAATTTGAATAGAAAGCAGACAGATTATACCTTTCTGGTTGCCTTCTTTCTCGAACTGATCTTCTCACACCCGGAGTTTGTGGCTCTTCGTCTTCTGATTCCTCCTCTACTGTAGAGTCTGATTCTTCCTCCTTTAGCTCAAACTCTATCTTCTCAGGTTCCTTTAGTTGGACTTCATGTTAATAACATCTTTCACCTCTCTGAACACCACATATCGATTGTACACAACCTTCCTTGTTACTAGGTTCCAAAGCTTATAACCCTTTAAACCATCCTTATACCCATTAAAGATGCACTTTTCAGATTTACTATCCAACTTGGTTTGTTTCTCCTTCGGAACATGTACATATGCATCACATCCAAATACCCTCAGATGTGAAAGAGAGGGTTTCTTACCAGTACATACCTCTTGTGGATTCTTATCCTCCAACGCTGATGAAAGTGATGTATTGACGAGGTAACATGATGTCTCCACCGACTCTACCTAGAATTCCTATCCTAACCCGACACTACTAAGCATGCTTCTTACCCTTTCGATCAACATCTTGTTCATTCTTTCTACAACTCCGTTTTGTTGAGGTGTATATGGAGTAGTCTTTTTCCATGTTATACCACACTTCTTACATAATTCTTCAAATTCCTTACTGCAAAACTCTCCACCATTATCTGTCTTTAGCACCTTTATCTTCTTCTCTGTCTGGTTTTCCATCAGAGCCTTAAATTCTTTAAACCTGTCAAATACTTCAAATTTCTTCTTAAGGAAATATATCCATGTATTCCTTGAGAATTCATCTATAAATGATGCATAGTACACAAACTTACCCAGTGATGGAACCTTCACAGGTCCAAACACATCACTATGCACAAGCTCTAATAAGTGTTTCACCCTCTTAGCACTAGAGGGGAAACTCACCCAATTCTGCTTCCCATATACACAATTTTCACAAAAATCAAAATCCAGAGAGCTATTACTCATACCTTCTACCATACCTTTACCATGAAGTATTCGAAGGCCCGTCTCTCCAATATGTCTAAGCCTTTGATGCCATAGCATGGTCCTCTCTCCAAAGACCACTAGATTTTCTGCTACACTTCAGGAACCACAGAATTGTTACACCCATCAACAACAGTGCTACCTTGCAACTTGTATAGTGTTCCAATCCGAACTCCATGCATCAATATCATTCCTCCCAGAACCATCTTGCAGGTATCCTTCTCAAACACTATTTTTACACCTGCATCATCCAGCTTGTTTACAGAAATCAAGCTTCTAGCTAATGCAAGAATATGCAAAACACTCGAAAGTGTTCTAAACCTTCCACCTTGCAACTTCAAATTTAATTTTCCACAACCAACGATTCTAGCCTTCTTTTCATTCCCCAAGAAGACATCACCACCGTTATATTTCTCATACTCGTAGAACCACTCTCTATGGGGAGTGAAGTGAAAGGATGCACTCGAGCCAATCAACCATGCCTCATGATCTACATGTGTACTTGAAGAAGCCAAGTACACATCCCCACCTTCATCTGAGGTGGTTTTTGCCTCTGTATAATGAGCATCATCAGATCCCTTTCCTTTATTGGGAGCTTTAGATTTACAGTCCCTTTTGTAGTGCCCTTCCTTTCTGCATTTCAAGCACACAACCTTTACAGGTTTTTTTGGAGATTTAGATCTCCCACTCGATGACTTACTTTTGTTTCTGTTCTAGGACCGTCCTCATACAAACAAGGCATCACCATTCTGGCTCTCCATATTTTTCCATCTCATCTCCTCTATCAGTAATGATGAGACTATTTCATCAAACTGCAAGGCAGTTGCCTTGCTACCTATTGAATTAACCAGAATATCCCACGAATCTAGTAGAGAACACAACAAACTAATGCACTTATCTTCATCTAAAATTTTGATATCAACATACGATCACTGACTTACCATAGTATTAAATGCATTCAGATGCTCTGTCACCGTGTCTCTGTCTTTCATCCTTAGGTTATACAACTTTTTCCCTAGGAATGGTTTATTCACTAGAGACTTAGATTGGTACAAAGTCCCTAACTTGTCCCACAAAGCCTTGGCCATAGCTTCCCCTGATACATTCAACAATATTGAATCTGAGACACACAATCGTATTGTGCTCTTTGCCTTATGATCCAACTTTTTCCATTCTTCATCGAACACTCTCGGTTGTTTAGTACCTGGATCTACCACGATCCACTGATCTTTATCCACCAACAGATCCTCCGTCTTGAGTTTCCACAACTCAAAAATCTAACCATTAAATTTCTCGATCTCTATCTTTCCACTGCTTTCCATCATCTTTCACCACTAGAATCGATCTTGCGGATCTCCCACTAAACAGGGTCCACCATAGGCCCAAGTGAAACCCCTCAGCAACAAAGGTGTCCCCTTGAAGCCAAAACAACGCTAATACCAAATTTAGGTTTTAACCCCATACAGAAATTACCTGCATATGAATTTTAAACCATAAAAAATAAACAATGCAGGAGCATAACACATAAAACACATATACACAGAGATTTTCCCCTGGATCCCAAAATCAGGACTACTAGCTTGATTTTTCATTATGTTCCTTTCAATTTTACAATACATATTTATACATGTTGAGGCATCCAATACCATGGATGGAAAACCATCACATCCAAAACCATGGACCCAAAACCATCGCGTCTAAAACCATGGACCATATTAGAGCCTAGATTTACCTCAAGCTGAAAAGGTAAGATTCTAGGTCCACATCAAACCATGCTCAGCCTCGTAGCTAGCCCTACCAGGTCAGGATAGGGCTCTCTCCAGGTCAATCTCAGCGAATGATGATCACTAAAGGCTTGAGATGACTGATTTATCTACTGATCTTAGGCTAGGTATAGATGTAAAGGAGTTTGATTGGATTTGTTTTGGGTCAAAACAACAAGAGAATGGATGATTTGAACTATGGAATTGATGCCAATTTCTGCCGGCAAACCTAGGGAAAATTAAGTGTCATGTTCAGCCAAGTGAAGATTGTAAATGTGAGAAGTATAGGAGAGAAAGCCCGCTACCCTATAGGCATCAGACAAATTATGAATCTGCAACAGCGACTTTAGATGAAAGAGAATCACGAGGTTGCTCAACAGAGCATCTAGCCAAGGATGAATTCTGTTAAGACAACCATTACAACTAACAACAAAATCATCATGAAATGATCATAATTATGGATGAATTCCCAACATATCACTTAGATAATTCTGTAACAAGGCAGAAAAAACATAATGTGCAAATGAATTACAAGAAAAACATACTAAACATTAGCATCGTGATGAATCCCAGATCCAAAGGGCAAAAATTGCTTTATTATGATATTCAATAAAACTTTACACAGTCCAAATGCTTCTTTGCTTCCAAAATCCAACCCCTACACTATGAAATTCATAAAATATATACATTTTCTCATCCTTGTACTAAGGGAATTGAGCTCAACCATTTTTTTCAAAATAGAATCAGTTACATAAAACTTGGGACGAATTTCTGAAAATAGGTGTTGAAGATGAACTCGTATCTCCTAAACCATAGCACATGTTACAAAACTGAAAGAGGTTTTTGTAGATGACGTCATGATGGAGAAAAATATCTCTCAAATTTGGGAAATTTGTTTCCATTTGCTTGCAATATGCTCCACAAAATCATCTCTAAAACAGAAAATCATTAAAAATTTAAATCTGTGAAATTGAGCTGTAATGATCTAGTCACATATCCCAATCCATGACACCTGTGAATAAAATGAAAGAGGTTTTTGTTATATGGATCATGCTTAAAAACAACATCCTTGGGTTTTGCAAAATTACTTTCTATCTGTTGTAAAATGGCCCCGCGCTAAAATAACTAAAACAGTAAAAAATATGAAAATTTTTCTTTGTTTTAATGTAGGCTCTAAATATCATTGTATATCTCCCACATAGTAGCACCTTTGCATAAACTGAAGGAGGTTTTTGTTATTTACTATTTGATGAACAAAAACTCTTTCACTTTTGAAAAATTCCTTAGCATTATTTCAGAAACTGATTTTATACTAAACTTGTCATTGTGTGCAGCAACTGACCTCAAAACATGCATAACCAAGAATCACTCATTCATTTCTTTTGATAGAAACATTTGTGATATGTTTTGTTCTGAAAATCATGTGAAAAACATCTAACAAAACGAAACATAGTAAGAGCTCATGTTGATCCCTGGTGACAGGCTGCGAAGACTGGAACTAACAGACCGAAAACCATCGCGGCCAAAATCTTGTGTGAAAAACATGCACAAAACCATAGGTAGGTCTGCCCAACCTAATATATGGTCCAAAATCAAAATTTTCTGGGGCGCTACCCTAGACCTCATAGAGTGGGGTTACCTGCACCCCTCAAACCCCCTATGACTCCCCCCGCTACGCAATTGGCAAATGAAGGGGGGGCTTCGCCCCACTTTTAACCCCCTGATTAACTACGTGGGCTAGTCATGGAAATAATATAACACAACCCAACAAATTTTCTATCACCTATTTCACTACCTCCTTCTTCTTCTTCTCCGTGAAACTCCTGCGCCTTTGCTAGTACCCGCGGGCAAATCGGATGGAGATTTCCAATATGTCGATCAGTGCTTGAGGACTTCCTGAATGGCATCATCTGTGGCAAGATAGGGCAGATCAAACCACGTCTGCTTGCGGATCCTTCCGCGCCCTGATATACACACGGTGAAATTCTGCCTTGAACTCCACATACTCTGAAAACTAATCATACACAGTCACGGACAACCATGGCCGATGGCTGGTGGCCATGTGAATGCTCGCCTCCATCAGAACCCAAAATGTTTTGTCTCTGTGACCTACACGGGGTCCTTAGTGGCCTAATGGGAGGGAAATTTTGTGTAACCTTCGATAATCCTTCCTCCAAGGGAGGAAACTAACTGTCCTCTAGTAGCTCCCAAGCAACTAGGACAATGGAGAGTATCAACCACACGTAGCAGAAGGTCTTTCTCTCGTCTAGAGTGTCACAACAATTCAGAAGGAACTCACAACAGAGGTAGCGTGACCAATTAAGTTGTACACCCTCCATGCACTTTGTAGCTAACGAGATCATGGGCGTCGGAACCTCATCTACGTGGCATTTCCTCATGAATTTACCATCTAATATATGCATGGAAATTTGTTCTGCAGGGTCATTAATGGACGTTACAGAGTACCCGCGTGGCTTCTTTACTAGGTCAAATTTATTCTTCATCTTTTCTGCTAGGTCACACTCACTTGTCTTTTCGCCAAACTCCTTGGTTGAATTCGAGCCTAAACGTGGTAGGATCATGATCCGATGGATAAGCATGTCCGTGATGGGGATAGGTGTACTCAGCCATAAACATGCATCATGCACTAGAGTCAACAATTTCTTTATGCAGGTGATATTGATGTTGGAGAGGTGGTAGTGGGGCACCCATAGGAGGTTCAGTAACCCCGATTGATTTACTCTGTGAATCCACTTCACTAGCTCCAAAACAGTGACACCAAATTCTTTATAATATACTTGCTTCATGTAGTTCTCCGTTGCGAGGTGGGGGAACCTCTCATGGTCCGCCAAATTCCAATCCTCCATTTTTAAATGGGGAATCTACACCAGGCGTGAGACTTCAAAGGTGATGCTTTTCAGTAGCAGGGGCTTATTAATGAGGGATTTCTCCATGTCTGGGTCCTTGGTGACCTTCACCTTTCCTTTACGTGGATGGATATAATTCAACAACTTGGAGATGGGATCCACACCCTTAGCATCTATATGCATCATGCACTAGAGTCAACAATTTCTTTATGTAGACGATATTGATGTTGGAGCAGTGGTAGTGGGGCACCCATAGGAGGTTCAACAACTCCGATTGATTTACTCTGTGAATCCACTTCACTAGCTCCAAAACAGTGACACCAAATTCTTTATAATATACCTGCTTCATGTAGTTCTCCATTATGAGGTGGGGGAAGCTCTCATGGTCCGCCAAATCCCAATCCTCCATTTTTAAATGGGGAATCTGCACTAGGAGTGAGACTTCAAAGGTGATGCTTTTTGGTAGCAGGGGCTTATTAATGAGGGATTTCTCCATGTCTGGGTCCTTGGTGACCTTCACCTTTCCTTTACGTGGATGGATATAATTTGGCAACTTGGAGATGGGATCCACACCCTTAACATCTATATCCTTCGTGCCCTCTTCAGCCTCTAAATAGACCACCTTTTCCTAGGCCTGGGTAGCAGAGTGATTTCTTGGTGACTCGCACACTGGCATCAGCCTCTTCTTCTTGTATTTATTCGGATTAGGGTTTTCATGGACTGGTGTAGGCTTTGGCCTAGGCGACCTCAGTGTTGTAGGCATAGGAGTCGAAGCCTCCATGCTCACAACTTCTGGAGTCGCTCCTTCAGAGGAAACAAATCCTCCAGTGCTTGCAGCCTCACCTAGTCCTAACATAGTGCTGAGAATAAACTATTGGGTGTCCTTCGGTAAAGTATCAAACACAGATCTTGCAACCAAATGTGTGAAAAATTGAGGATTCATAAATGACAGACAGCACAACTCAAAAATTATATGGATGAAATTTTTTCTCTATTGGATGGCCACGTGTAATTTATAGGCTAATTTGAATTCAAATCCAATCGTTCCCCCAAAACTTTGTCCATAAATGTTGATTTGGTGGCAGATCTTCAAAGGTTCCAGCCTTAAATGTCACCCCCCCCCCCCCCCCCGCTCCTCTTAACCATCTCCTGGCTGTCAAAGCATGAACAGTGACTGTAATGGTCATTTTCTAGCTTTTTTGCGTAGTATCTCCCCTCATAGCGCAGCTCCCTTCATGCACCTTGTGATACTGTGACATCACCCTTTTTCGCGCAACTCCTCTGTCATGTAGCTCCACAAACCAGGTAGTGTATTTTATAGTCTTGCGCTCCCTTGTAGCTGCTTGGAGCGCTAAGATTGTCTTTCCATTATGTAGTCATTGAGTTGGGTCTCCTGTATAGGGATTCAACCAGCTCCCATTCACTTTTCCCAGGAAAGGTTCTTCGTTCAGCTTTGCAAGCTGAACCACACCCCTATCTGTGATTTCTTTCATGACATATGGTCCTAATCAGTGCATTTGTAACTTTCCTAGAAATTTAGCATATTTACTATCATATATAAAACCAAGTCATTTACCTTAAATGTGCACAACTTGATGTGTCTATCATTCCATGCCTTTTCACGTTCCTTTTGTACTTGCAGATGAAATCTAACCAAGAATCTATCCTCTTTGAGCTCCATCAATTTCGCGATCCGTTCTTCCAAGGCTCTGCGGTCTACCATCCCTGTAAAGGTTTCTATGTGTAGAATAGGAAGGATATATTCCATATGCGTCACAACTTCTATGCAATAGACCAATCAGAAAGGTGTCTAACCTGTTACTTTTTGGAAAGTAGTCCTGTATGCCCATAATACTGTCGATATGCGCACGTCCCAATCATTCCGCTGCGTGTTGTAAATCTTTGTCAGCGCATTCTCCAATATCTTATTGAAAGGCTCCACTATTCCATTGTCTTGAGGATGATATGGTGTACTTTGTTTATGGTAAACCTATAACTCTTCTATCAATGTGATGATCGTTTCATTGAGAAAATGTGTATTGTGATCACTCATCAATACCTTCGGGCAATCAAACCTAGTCAACACATATTCAAACAAAAACTTTGTTTTTGTTTCCCTTGTATAGTCTTTCAAAGGTTGTGCCTCTTCCCATCTAGTCAAATATTTGGTCGTGATGATGATATAACACACACATGTTTTCTTGCTTGGGGGCTGAATCGGCCCTACAAAATCAATTGCCCACTTCTCAAATGGCTACAATGACACCTGAGGATTCAGAGGTAGTTCATCCCTTCGTGATGACCTGCTCGCTCTTTGACATGCATCACACGCCCTACAATATCCTTTGGAATATTCATGCAACGTAGGCCACCACAACCCAACATGCAAAATTTTCTACGTTATTGCCTTTCCTACATAATTCCCTCCTGCAGCTCCTCCATGAGCCTCCGCGAGGATTCTGTTTCTTTTGAAATCAGGCACATATTGTCAGAGTATCTCTTCCAATCCTATTTTATACAAATTTCCAAAAATTACTAAGAAATCAGCTGCGCATACTACCAACTCTTTCTTCTGCTGACTAGTGTAGCCTTCTGGACCTGTCCCTATGGTCAAAAATTGGATAATATCTGCAAAGTGGTTGTTCGCTACATGCACCATGAAGAGTTGTGCATCAAGTAGCCCTTCCTCCAAATTACTAGGCTCCTCTCCTGTCTCAATGCGTGATAGATGGTCAGGTCCTGCATTCAAGCTTCCTGGTTTCAAATTACCTCAAAATCATAATAACAACAGCCATCTGTATATTCCCTCCCCCCCCCCCCCCAACATAGGCTTATTGACTAGATACTTCAATGCAGAACGGTATGTGTACATTTTTGGAGTGCATACACCATAGCCAATCCTTCACGCTATGTTTTTGAATAATTATTTTCAGCCTTTGACAACTTTCAGCTAGCAAATGCTATAGGATGATCCATCTCTCCTTCACTAGCATGTGTCAGCACTACTCCTAGCACAATACACAGGGCATCAACATGCACATGGAATTCCTTCTTCCTGTCCAGGAAGACCAATATCGGTGTGGTGACCATCTTTTCCTTCAAGACATCTAGACTATGTTGACATTCTTCATCCCAACAGAATGTAGCATCCTTCTTCAGCAAGTTCTCCATGGGTGCAATAATTTGGGCATAAGCTTTGATGAACTTCCGATAATATCTAGTATGGCCTAGCATTGCACGCAACTGTTTAACACTCCTTGGGGCTTCCAAATTGATTATTACCATGATCTTGGCAAGGTTCACCATGAGTCCTTTCTTGCATACCACATGACCCAGCAAAATCCCAAAGGGGACAAAAAACAAACACTTCTTAAGGTTCAGCGCAATCTGATACCTTCGACACGTATCCAGCATTAAGCGTAGACTGGCTACATGGTGCTTTACTAGCACAAACACTATCTAGTCATCAAAATATACCTCCAAGAATTTGTGAATAAATTCTTTGAATGTCATGATGACTATGTGAGAGAATATTGTTGGTGCATTCTTGAGCACGAAGGGCATAACTGTGTACTAAAAACACCCCCATTCCATCACGAAGGTTATTTTACTCCTATCTTCTGGCACGATTTTTATCTAATGGTATCTATAGAACCCATCAGTAAATGAGTAGGCCTCCTACCCTCCAACATTGTCCAGTACCTCATCAGTAAATGATGTCGAGAAAGGATCATGAACGCAGGCATTGTTAAGATTTCTTAGATCTACACAAATCCTTATCTCTCCCTTCTGCTTCTTTTCCTGAACTACCATTAGGCTCACCTAATCATATTCCTCCATTGGTTCAATGATACTCACCTCAAGCATCTTGTCCAACTCCAAGCAAACATTTTCCTTGTATTTGGGATTAAGGCGATATGGCCTCTGCTCAACCCGCTTCACGTCCGATTTCAAAGTTATTTTCATCACTCCCAAATCACCTATGATTCCTTTCAAGTCTACAAATTTTGTAGGAAAAACATCCTGGTACTTGTGGAGTAACTCAGAAACTTTATCCATGATGGCATCATCCCAATAATCCCCAATCTTCGTGAATTTAGGCTCCACTTTAGTACCAATGTTTACTTGCCTAATCTTCAGTAACATGGTGATATTCAGGTTCTCTATCTGTGGACCTTCAACCTCACGGTGGCCTTATGCTTCTGGGATATTGATATTCGTTGGATCCTCATCCTCCGCTCCAACAATCATATTATAGCATTCCAACACATGGCACAGCTGGGTACTCCAATTTGCTTGAACCAATTCCAACGGATCGTGCAGGATTTGGAAGATCATTGCCTTAACCTCCTGTAGCACTTCATCAATGCTTCTAAATCCATCTTCAAAGTTGAATTTCCTCAAGAACCCCTCTCTTAAGATATCCCACTCCGCAGTGTCGTGGCGAAGCTCCGTTTCCAGATACCAATTCATAGGGATTATATCCAGAGTGTGACAAAATAAATGCACCCATTCTGGTTGTGTCTTCGTTCCATACACCTTATTCCATTTGGCCAAGTGATCACGCGGATCATTCCTCCCATCATACTTCTCAATTAACCATACTTTAGGATGACCAAATCGCATTTTCATCATCCTTCTGTAATTGCACCACTCATCAAAGTTGTCTCTGTGCGTACCCCATCATCAAACGGACATAGCGTGCAATGCCAAATCCAGTGCCTAAAAGTGGTGATCCTCTGGAACTTCTCTTTCAAAACTATCCAAAAATTTATCTACGTCAATTAAACCATCGTAATAAGGTAAATTTCTTACTTCCGATGACACACAACACAGTGATTTAGTCATCATATTGCAACGCAGAGTGGATACTTCGTGCAGCCTATTTTGCCAATGTTCCAACTCTTTGTTTGAATCCGAGGGACAAAAAATTTCGCAGTCCCATGCAATTCATCCATCAGCTATCAGATTAACCCAGTCTTGATCTCACATTATTATTTTATAAATCTGATCCAAATCATCATCACTTTCCTCATAGTCACGGACTGGTTCAGTATAGCGCAATCCTTCTACAAGGTCCAATGGTACTACAATGTGGAGCAGTTTCCTTTCAAACGACATTGTCCGATTTTTCAAATTGATGACTCCATTCCTGTCGATAGCCCAATCAATTCCTAGGAGCGCGTCATATGGATTTCTATCATCAACAATCTCTATCACTTCAAAATCATCTAGCATGCACACACCTTCTATATCTATGGTAACACCCTACAATCATCCCAAGGAGATAATATTTTGTTGGTTCACCACCCTCAGTTCAATCGGAGACCACTGCAGTGCAAGTATCCCCATTCTCTCCTAGGTTTGTTTAGGAAATACCTTCGCGTCAGACCCCAAATCCAAAATAACTTGGTCCATCTCACAGTCTCCTATTTGTGTGGTAAGACTCATCTTACACCCTATCCTTTCCTTATGCTTACCAATCTTTCTGACTACACGAGGTCCATCAAGAGCATCATCCTTACTGGCACATTTGTTTATTAGCTCTTGTAGTCCTTTCATATCCTTGCTATTGCACAGTAATTTCATACAAGTCTCTAAAAAGGTGGTAAGCATAGAGGGGTCAACCTCTGCAGGCAACTTGTCGTGACTTCCTGAGGTAGAGGCCTCAGCGAAGCTTTTCTTCGCTTCCATGAACGTTTCTTTCGCACACAGGAGCCTTGTGGACCCATCCACCTTCTTCAGGCTATTTTCCCTTATCGTCACCAGTCACGGTCCCTCTTTGTACCATGATATTCACATTCAGGTCCTCTTCATGGGGCTTGGCCCTCATCATCTGTAAGTTCTAGGTATGATGTTGAGGTTGTGCCTTCTTCTCCTGCATCTTGTTCATCAGTGTTAGTGCCAGTCTTCGCATCCTATCAACAGGGATCAACATGAGCTCTTACTAAGTTTGGTTTGGTTAGATGTTTTTCACGTGATATTTAGCACAAAACATGTCACAAATGTGTCCATCAGAAGAAGCTTGGAAAAATATTTCCAATGGTATATCACACTCCTGTAACCGGTTTTTGGATCATAAGATATGATCGAAATGAATGATTGATTCTTGGTTATGCATGTTTTGAGGTCAGTTGTTGCACACAGGGACAAGTTTACTACAAGATCAGTTTCTGAAATAATGGTAAGGAATTTTCAAAAGTGAAAGAGGTTTTTTTCCATCAGATACCAAATAACAAAAACCTTCTTCCGTTTATGCGCAAGTGTTATTATGTGGGAGATATATAGTGATATTTGGAGCCTACATTAAAACAAAGCAAATTTTTCATATTTTTTACTGTTTTAGTCATTTTAGTGTGGTGCCATTTTAAAAAAAATGTAAAGTAATTTTGAAAAACCCAAGGAAATTTTGTTAACCATGAGCCATATAACACAAACCTCTTTCATTTTATTCACAGGTGCCGTGAATTTGAATATGTGACTAGATCTTTACAACTCATTTTGACAGATTCAAGTTTTTAATGATTTAATGTTTTAGAGATGATTTTGTGGCATCGATTCCGAGCAACTAGAAGTGAATATCCAGAATTTGAAAGAGGTTTTTCTCCAACATGACCTTATCTACAAAAACCTCTTTCAGTTTTATAACAAGTCCTATGGTTTAGGAGATACAAGTTCATCTTCAACACCTATTTTCAGAAATTCGGTCCAAGTTTAATGTAACTGATTCCATTTTGAAGAAAAGGATTGAGCTCAATTCCCTTAGTAAAAGGATGAGAAAATTTATATATTTTATGAATTTCATAGTGTAAAGGTCGGATTTTGGCAGTAGAGAGGTTGCTTGGCATTGTGTAAATTTTTCCTGAATATCATTTTAATAAAGCAGTCTTTTTCCCTTTGGATCTAGGATTCATCACAGTGCTAATGTTTAGTATGTTTTTCCTGTAATTCATTTACACATTATGTTTTTTTTGCCTTATTACAACATTATATAAGTGATATGTTATGAATTCATCCATAATGATGTTCCTTTCATGATGATTTTGTTGTTAGTTGTAATGGTTGTCTTAGCAGAATTCATCCCTGGCTAGATGCTCTGTTGAGCAACCTCGTGATTCTCTTTCATCTAAAGTTGCTATTGTAGATTCATCCCTTGTCTGATGCCTGCAGGGAAGTGGGCTTTCTCCCTTGTACTTCTCACATTTACAATCTTCACTTGGCTAAACATGGCACTTAATTTGCCCCAGGTTTGCCGGCAGAAACTAACACCGATTCCATAGTCCAAATCATCCTTTCTCTTGATGTTTCAACCCAAAACAAAATCAACCAAAAACCCTAGAGCTACTATACCTAGCCTAAAATATACATTAAATTCAGTCATCTCAAGCCCTAATTTCCAATATCCTAATTGAGATTCACAAGGAGAGAACCCTCTCCCGACCTAGTAGGGCTAGCTACCAGGTTAAGCGTGGTTTGATGTTACCCTAGACCTGCATTCCTTCAGCCTAAGGTATATCTAGGTGCTAACAATCAGCATAGGACATTCTTTGATTGTTTGGTCAAATTGAGTGTAGTATTGACATGACGGGCATGTCTGATTCATACACTCCTACACGTAGTGTCCTAGCATTCCACAATTGTAACAAATGACCTACCCACGACCCCTACTAGGTCCTCCTCCTCCTTGGCCTCGTCCACACCCTTGATATCCTCTGTGCATTCCCCCAACGCCCTGACTTGAAGGCCGAGTTTCTACTTGCATTCAATACGTAGGCATCATCTCCAGCATTAATTCATAGCTTTGACATTAGCACTCATCATGGCCCACCGATTTGCAGAAATCGCAAAACAATTATTGTGGTGTTTGTACAAACTTTTGCGGTAAATGACAATTGTATATTACATGTTTTTTGACTACTTGACAAATAGCGCACCATGGCATGGACCTCACATCGATCCTGCTGGAGCTTCCTACCTCACGGGCATAGGCCCCCCTCCTGTGATGTAATTCGCAAAGACAGGGAAGTGATCTTTATCATGCCCCTAGTTTTTACACTTGAGACGGCAAACTTCTTACGCAACTCTGGCTAAGCTGCTATTTCCTTTTTCAAGCTCTACAAATCTAAGAAGAGGTTCTGCAAGTCTGAATGGATCTATTGAAATCCCAAAGAAGTGTCTTGGATAGGTGTCTTATGCAATCTCATCGTGATTTCCAAGGCTTCTGCCTGAGTTCCTATCTTTTATTGTGATAAAGAAATCCTTAAGTGGAGCAGGAGCGCAACTATAAACCAAACAAGGTGTTGGCTATCTGTGAGATTCATATTAGCTTCGCGGATCCCACACTTCAATCTTTGATCTAGCACCCATGGCGTTTCACTGGACCTCATCGTGATTTCCTTAAATCCAATTACCGATTGCAAGGCAGATTTAGGCTTACCGAATTCCTTGTTCAAAGTGGTCTGAGTATCTGCTAATTATGCCAATAGGTCAGCGCGTGGTCCTGTAGAGCAATGCCTAACTGCATCTTATTTATATTTTCATCCACAATTTGTTGTGTTTCCCACACAACCTTCGCAAAAAACCAAAACTTATCAGAATCCTCACTTCCTAAGCCCTTGAAAATTGTCAACTTCATCATATTCAACATGTTAACCAGCAACGGTGGTGTTGTCGATGTGGGTGAAGGTGTCTATTGTGGAGGTGAAGGTAGAGGTGGAGGGGATGGATGGGGTATCCATGGAAAACCCTGCCTTAGCAACTGGACAACGCTATGCAGTGAAGCCTATGCTGCTCCCTCGTTGTCACTTCAACGAGGTCCAATCAATGTGCTATATTTAGGACCTGCTTTTCCTTGATTTCTAAAGCTTCGTCCACTTCGTGTAGATCCAAACATCAAGGTAATGGCATAACCCACTTTTCACACAACAACATCTTAATCCAACTATTCAAAGATTTCAAATACTTACCTTGCAGTCCCTTGAAGAAGCATTGCTCTACTTCATTATAACTAACTGAGGTATCAACCATGAACTCTGTAACAAATACTCTAATGACTCGATCAAGCCAGTGATCAACTACATGCATGAACTTATCTTCAGAAGCTTCCAACCTCTGCACAAGCTCTGGGGTCCACACTATCGAACCGTCAAGCATCGACCTTCCTTGGTCATCTACTAATTTAGCGATCCACTCATATAGTTTGATCGAGAAGGTGTAGAAGAAGATTTCGTGTATTTCTATTTATAAATACCTGTCCAACCACTGTTATTTTGTGAGTCATGGATTTAGGTTTTCCTGCACCACGAATTCGTGGATCTTTCTGTCCACCTACTTCTCAATTTCCTTCTTGGTCGGATTCAAGTGATGCGACATCACACATCTCTTTTATGCAGATCCCAGTCCCGGCAATGAACCATTTGTTGGCTTAAGGGGTCTTGACCCAAGTTCAGAGTTAGTTGCACCAAATAAATTCCTACACTATTCGCCCTTTCGGCATCAATCTGTGGTGCGTGGACTGAAGTCTTACCCGAAGCAATATGGGGGGGTGCTAGAACCAATTTTCTGCACCCAGAGATCGGTGTGATGTCCTTTTGACGACCTAGATTTTCCTATGCACAGACCTCCATGCTCCTGCAGCCTAGTGCTGTAACTTCCCTTAATCGGCCTCTATACCTCCACAAAGGTCTATGGCTGACTTTTTTGGACCTTGAACAGGCCAATTATCTACTTACACACATCTTAGATTACCCTTAGATCAATAATTACTTGGAATTACCTATGTGTCTGAAAACTTTAACAGAAAGAGTTGTGATCTTCGCGTCATCACTTAACATTAATTATGTTCAGATAATAATACATATCAAGTAAATTCGTGCATCAATACATCATTATTTTATAAAACCATCATTCATAACAGCATATAGTGCATTCATACATAACAGAAATAAAGGGACTAAACAAAGGAATTTCTGTAACAATCTTCTTTATTAATATTCAGCAAAGGTTTACAGACTTAGAACTTCCCTGTGCACTTAGCTATAGGGGTCCATGCACTCAGTTGCAGACACTACTCTAGGCCTCTACGCACTCAGCTGCGAAGCCTTTTCCTCCTCTAAGACTTCTATCTCGTTATTCCTTCTATTGACCCATTACATTAATCATATCTTATCATGCCTTAGACTCTCTAAGGCACACCTATTTATACAATCCCATGGTCCATGGACCATGGGTAGATCTTCAAAAACCGACCCAAGTTACATAAAATAAGGGTAAAATGCTTTTTGACTCTTAACTAGCTACACGCTCCACGACCACAGTTTGCAGAGACTTTACATATCTTTACATCAAAACTTGGGCTTTTGCCCCAAAATTGACCCAGGGGATACCCATCCCAACACTTGGCAAATGGATTAGATGCATGTTTTAGGATAGAGTAGTTCTTGATGAAATAAAATTCAACTCATCCTTTCCACTTTGATTTATTTTTCTGCAATTTGATAATTAGATGTATGTTCTTGATAGTTAGTTTTTAGGGACTACCAGTGACTTGCAGGGCTTGGCACATTCATACACATCTACCTTTTAATTACCATACTCCTCTTGGACACCCCATACTACTCGCAAATTCTTCCACCGAGATCATCTTTTCAAAGTTAATGAAGGACACCATGAGCATGAATATTTGTGCAAGATGGGCCTATGAGGGGTGCTAATATTGGAAAAAATACTCACACATCCTTCATCCACCCTCATCCACCTTCATAACACCTTCCTTACCCTCAGAAAGCTCTCAGACCCAATCTTGTAGCAAAACAGGGAAATCCTGTAGCAAAACAGGGAAATCCTGTAGCAAAACAGGGTATCATGTAGCATCTTGTAGCAGTCATGTAGCATTGCCTAAACTCAGCCATATTTGCTCTAAGATCTTGAATTTTTCATTTTGGGATTTAATAATGACCTCCAAGATTTGAATCCATGATTAGGGAGGCCCAAGGACCACTCTAGACCCATATTTCCTCCACTGCAAGTACAAGACAAAAAATAGAAATAGGAAGTAGATTTTCACTTTTGAATCACAATGAGTATTCTCTTATACATTTTTTAAATACCTTGTTGCTAAATCTAAAACTATCTTACATTTAGTGATATGAAGGAAAACTTTTCAATGCAAATAGGTTAGACTTAGCTAAACTCTTTGATTTCTTATTTATGTGTGGTAAACTAAATTTCTTCTTTCAAAGCAATGTTTAATTAGATTAATGATTTACATTCTGCAAGTAGAGTATTGATTTGATTGGTTTTCAAATAAAGTAGCATGGCCCATTTCTGTAACTAATGTAGTCTCTTTCCTTCCTACAATTACAACTAGTCTGCACATCTAATGAATGGCACTTTCATTTCTACAACTAGGATAATGTTCTTTTCCCTTAAAATTGTGGTAGGTTTCTGTATTTTCATAGAAATTCTCTTTGTAGTTAGATGAAGGAGTGGTCTTTGCATACACTTATGTGATCAATGACTTAGGGTGACATGATTAGAACTTTACCTAATGTGCATGCATAATTATCACCTCTAATTTTGGACGAACCTCGGGTTGATAATTCAAGTTGAGGGCCTTAAGAGTTACAACATCCTTGATGCAATACTAGGGCTTATCACATTTTGGCATCATTGTCAGGGAGGTGTCTATGTAGGTTTTGTTTCTACTTAGAATTTGCTTATTTCTTCTTCTTTTTTTGTATCGGTACTATTGATTTGAAAGCTTCAAAAAAAAGAAAAAAAAATAGAGTCAGTTATTTCATGCCTCTAGGAGTAGGGATAGTCAAGGGAAATTCCTACCAAAAACCTCCACCCCTTCAAGCATCCAACCATAATTATTCTTTGGTGATTATGAACTTCCCTCTCTACCTACAGGAGAGTTAGAAAACCCTCTAGGTGAGCAACCTAAAATTTTTTAGGAACCCCTAAGGGAAGAAGAACCCACCTCACCTACCCAAACCATGGCTGAAAACAAACAAAATGAGCTTTTTCCTATCTAAGAACTCAATGGAGAGGCCATAATGAAGAATATAAGCCCTACTTCACTTCCACACTTCCATGGCCTAATCTTTGAGGACCTTGACACCTTCATGTTTGAGTTTTTTGTTTTCTGTAGGACCTATGACTATACCTTTAATGAACAGAAGTTTAAGTTGTTTTCATCCACCCTCAAAGATGAATCCTTATGTTGTTTTATGAGCTTACCAAGAGGTAGAATCACTACCTTGGCCTAAATGTAGCAAACCTTTAATGATAAGTATAGGGATTATTGTAGGTCCAAATAAGCAAAAGAGGAAATCTTTAGGATGACCCTAGGACCAGATGAATCCTTAGAGGAATATGAGGAAAGATTCCAAATCAGCTATAGGAGGCCTAACTGTACGCTTGACCATGAGTCACTCAATATATTACTTCTTTTAGGGATCAGGGAATATTTAATGGAGACCCTCAACATGTTTTCTAGAGGAGACATCTACCATCTACCTTATGATGACATCAAGATAGTATTCAAGAATTAGTCTAGGGCTTCTAGGTCTAGTCAAGGCTTGGTCAGTTCATATCCCTCTACATCAACCATCAAACATGAGATAGGGAGTATGTTGGAGGATTTTAAGAGTGAAATGTTGCATACCTTCGCTCTACAGATTGACACTATGTATATTAAAAGGAAGCAAGAGGAAGTAGAAGGGGCACTAGCTATCTTTTTCCCTAGATGCACTAAGAGGCATCCTAGAAATGAGTGCCCATTGAACATCATATAATTATTCTCTATATGTAAGTAAAACCATTCAATAGAAAATTTTCCCTCTCTGTCAAACCTAAAAGTTGTATACCAAGGGGTAGAGAGTGGTTCGGAGCAACTCTACTTCATTAAATAGAGGAGGCCCCAAGGCCCTCGACCATATCAACAAGGCATGCAAGGAGCACATTATCCTCCTTACAATCCAAATCAAGATGCACCTTTCTGGCCTCAGTACCCTTCCACTCATCCATCATGGTCCATACCCTCTCCTTGGCCTTATACTCCTCAATATCCTCCTCATTCTATTAACCCTCCTTTGTAGCCATATCCACCTCAATATCCTCAATGGGGCAACTCCTCACAAGGATGGAGGCCTCAAATAGCCCAACCTTCTACTTTAATACCTCCTCCTCCACCTCAACCACATCTCCCTCACCATAACCCATCTACGCAACTTCAAATGTCTACCCAACCCAAACAATAAGCAAGCACAATAGGTTTAAAGTGGGGAGACATCCTATCCTACTGATGTTGTGGAAATCTAGCAGATCAACCTTCAGCCTAGGAAGGTACTTCCAAATTCTTGCCCATCTTCTCCACCTGAAGAGCTTGAACAAGAGAAAGAAGATAGTGCCCCTCAAGCCAATGCACCTCCCTATCCTGAAAGGTTGGTCCACCCTAAACAACACACCTTAGAAGAGGTTGAACTTTTGGGAGAATTGAAGAACTTGTGTGTCAAAATAACCCTTCTCCAAGCCTTCAAAGATGTCCCCATTTACAACAAGCTTATCAAGGAAGAGTGTTTTAAAATTTCTGGGAGAAGAAGAAGAGATACCCCCACTATCAATGTTATTAGGTAGTTGTTTGATCTGATGCTTGGGAGGGAAATCTCCCCAAAGTACTTGGATCCTTGTATCCTAGTTGTGGATGTGAACATTGATAGCGGTATGGTCCCTAATACCTTGATCAACCTTGTGGACGCAATCAATGTGATGAACAAGGAAACCATGATTAATATCAACCTCCAAGGAGCCCTAAGGAAGACCACTATAGTGTTGCAGCTTACAGATAGATCCATAGTAGTTCTTAAAGGATTTATTGAGGATGTGATGGTCTCCAATGACTCATATGAGTACCACATTGATTTCCTTGTCCTCCAACCCAAAACCAAGTTTAATGGTTACCCTCTCATCCTAGGAAGACCTTGGTTAGCCATTTTTTATGCCTACATTACTTGTAGAGCTGGTAACATGACCATCAAGAATGGGCATCTATTAAACAACTTGTGTTATACCCTCATGCTCAACTTTCTATTGAGAATGACTTTCCCTTGTGGTTAGAGGATGAGTAAGAGGAAGATTTTTATCAGACATCCCTCTACCTAGTCTATACACTAAAAATTGTTGTAGGAGGGAGGCAGCTTGATGAACATGACCTTATTGACCATATCTTACGGAATCAACCTCCCACTTCCATGTCAGTTGATGAACTAGTGAAATAATTTGATAGTGGCCCATGGACTTCTCTATGCTCTATTGACCCTATTTATCATTCCAAGGTTGTAGAGATTATCCCATCCAAAACTCTAAAGTTAAACCCCTCTCTCTCAGCTGAGCAGGAAGAACAAGTATGGAATGTGTTGAGGAAAAACTTGGATGCTTTCGCTTGGGACTATAATGAAATGAAAGGTGTGCATTCCTCATTTTGTACTCATCATATCTACATCAAAGAGGGATGAAAGCATGTGCACCAACCTTGGAGAAGGATGAATCCAACTCTTAAGGACATTTTGAAAGAGGAATTACAAAATCTATCGGATGTAGGGTTCATATACCCCATCTCAGATGGTGAGTGGGTGTTCCACCTCATCATAGTCCCCAAGAAAAATTAGAAGTGGAGGATTGGTGTTGATTATCGATAACTTAACAAGGATACAAAGAAGGAACACTTCCATTTGCCTTTCATTGACCAAGTCTTGGATGGCCTTGCAGGCAAGAGATTATTTTACTTCCTAGATGGGTTTAGTGGGTACAACCAAATATAGATTGGCCATGAGGACCAAGAAAAACCACATTGACATGTCCTTGGGGTACCTTTTCCTATAGGGTCCTTCCATTTGGTTTGTACAATTCCCCTGCTACCATCCAGAGTGAAGTTTTGAGTATCTTTGTTGATCTTGTTGAATACACTGTTGATATATACATGGATGACTTCACTCCTTATGGTTGTGACTTCCATGAAGATCTTTATAATCTGTGTAAAGTCTTAAAGAAATTCCTTGAGATGAATATTTTATTAAGTCCCGAGAAATGTGATTTTTTTATGAATGCAGGGACTATCCTAGATCATTCCATGTAGAAAATCTTGTAGATTCACAATCTCATGCAATGTACTAAAGCACGGGACAAGTATCTACTTCTACTTTCAACTAGCGGAAACCAATAGATCGATGAAAACAATATGAAAAAGAAGAATATAAATCAATGGCACATAACGCAAGATGTATCTAGGGAAATCCACTGCTCAAAACCCCGCTATTTGTATTGCATATATCAAAAATATGAGTGAAGATACAAAGCTTTTTCTCACTAGAACAATTCCACACAAGTATGCTCAACTCTCTCAGCTCACAAGCTAGCTCTTGGCCAACACTTAGCCAATTCTGTAGCTCTCCAAGCTCTAAATCTCTTGCATAATTCATAGGATGAATAGCTCATATTTAAAGGGAATTCATGCTTCCAAAACTGTGCAATCCAAACACAGGATCAATCTCTTATGCATGCATGATATTTACACTATAGTAAATAATACCACTGGTATTACATTGTCCCTGCACTCCAGTCTTAACTGGGTCTTTCTCAGAATCGACATGCATGAGTTTCTCATGAGGGAATCTTCAGTTAACTGGAGTAGCACTAGTGGATGCACTAGTGCACCAATTGACTATTAGTCCTCTATTAGTTCCAAAAACAATTTAGAACTAACTTAGCTGAACTTAACTCAATAAACTTAGTGATCTAATTTCCAACTCAATTTAAACTCATACTAGACCCCTAAAACTTAGGGAGAACATATACATGACTTCATCAAGACTTCCAACTCAAAATTCCTAAGCTAATTAAGTTAATTAAACTTAATTAACTATTTACAAGTTGCTATGAGAATAGAATTTGATTTTAATTCTCAATTTAATTCAAGGACAAATTAAACTGGAGTTTCTTGTTGCCATTTCTCAACACTCCCCCTCAACAAGAAAGGGATTATGAGATACCCCGATCCTATCTCTGTGGAAATCTAATTTACAACTTGACAATTCCTTTGTTAAAATGTCAGCATCTTTCTCCTGCGTGGGAATGTACTCTAACAACATAATCACCTCAATACATAATCTCTGAAATGATGATATCAGATATCAATATGCTTGGATCGACCATGAAAAACTTGATTTTTAGAGAGTTTGATACAACTCTGGTTATCGCAGTAAATCACAATTGGATCCATTTGCTGACCAAACAAACTTGCCAGGATCTTCCTCATCCATATGGCCTCACATGTTGCCTAACTCGCAGCCATGTATTCTTCCTTTGTCGAACTCAGTGCAACTGATCTTTGTTTCCTATTTTACAAAGAAATTGTCATTGACCAAATACTGAAGATCCCTCCTAATGTTCTCTTCCTATTGGATGGACTTCCGACCCAATCTGAATCATTAAAGCCTTGAAGCTTCACTCCCTTTGTCCATATGTACCATAATATGTACTGAGTAGTGCCCCTGAGGTATCTCAACACATGCTTTATCGCCTTCCAATACAACTTGGTAGATCTAACCACCACTTGACTAAGTTGGTTAACTGCATAGCACATATCCAATCATGTGTTCACCAAGTACGTGAGTGAACCCACAAGCCTCCTGTAAATAGTAACTTCCACTACTTCCCCTAAAGTAGCATCCTCCTTCCTCCAGTCACCTGCTAAAGGAGTCTCCATGGGTTTTCTTCTCTCCATGTAGAATCTACTAAGTATCTCGTTGGCATACTATCCCTGAGACATAAACAACTCCCCATCTCCCTTCCATACCTACATGCCAAGAAAGTAATGCATGAGCCCCATGTCCTTCATATCAAACTCTCTTGCAAGGTCCTCCTTGCAAGACTTGATCAGTTGATCATCACTTGTCAATATGAGATCATCAACATGATCAACAGTTTACCTTCCACCACTATGTTGCACAGATTCACATCCGCTTCACTCTTTGTGAATCCCAACCTGGTGAAGTAGCTCTCTATCCTAGTGTACCAAGCACGGGGTTCTTTCTTCATCCCATACAACACTCTCTTGAGCTAGCACATATGCGACTTATGGTCAAAGGTTTCAAAACCTTTAGGCTGCTCTATCTACACCTCTTCCTCAATCATGCCATTAAGGAAGGTTGTCTTCACATCCATATGCTGTATCTTCCAACCCATATGTGATCATAGTGTCAATATAGATTTGATTGACGAGTACCTTGCAACAGGAGAAAAAGGTCTTATCATAGTCAATCCCCTCTACCTGTGAAAAGCCATGAGCCACAAACCTAGTCTTATGCTTCTCGACACTACCATTTGTAGCTTGTTTTAGCTTGTAAAGCCAACGGGAGCTCACCACCGACTTGTCCTCTGGTCTCAGGACCACATCCCAAACACTGTTATGAACTATGGAGTCATACTCCTCCACCATGGCATCAACCCAAACCAGTTGCTGCATTGCTTCCTTAAAGGAATATGGCTCCGTCACAACACATTTTCCCATAAGAGCCATGTATCCAGTGTACCTCTTTGGTGACCTCCTTTGCCTGCGTGAGAAGTGGGTGCTCCCACATTCTCCCATGCATCATCCAATAATATGCCAACCTCTCTGGTGTGCTTTCTTCCCTCTTTGGAAGACTTTTCCTGAGTGTATATCTCCACTCTTGGATCCTCTACATGTGGCTACTCCACATCAATTTGTGGCTCCTCAACCTTAGGCGCTAAAATCTCTTAATCTTCATGTATCTCAAGCTCCCTCTCAAGGGAAACTCGCATGGAATTCTCCTCATTGAACCTGACATCCCTATGAACCACTGTCATCATGTTGGTTGGAAAGTACACCGATAGTTGTGAGGTGTATCAGTGTACCCAAAAAATATCCCCAACTCTATTGTCAACTCAACCTTCTTTTATGCATCTTAAGTCACATGGAAATATACCGATGACCCAAAAATCTTGAAGTGACCAACATCTGACCTCTTACTGGAATAAGCCTCCTTTGGTGTCTTCATCTCAAGTATCTGATGTGGGCTATGGTTCTAAACATAAATCATTGTGTTGGATGCCTCAGCCCAAGAGTGTAGTGGTAGGTCCTGGTCATGCAACATCGGCCTCGTTGCCCCTACTATGCTTCTTTCTTCCTCTCAGCCACCCCATTCTTCTGAGGGTTATGGGGTTTTATCAACTCCCATTTAATCCATTTCGCTACACAGAAGTTCTTAAACTTGTTTGAGACATACTCACCACCATTATCACTCCGTAGAGATTTAAACTTCTTTCCCGACTCTTTCTCCACCAATGCTTTAAACTCACAAAACTTTGTGAAGGTTTGATCCTTTTTTCTGCATGAAAAATATCCAACATTTACGAGAATAGTCATCAATAAATATAACATAATACATGTGTTTGGCCGTGGATGCTGTCAAGAATGGTCCACACACATATTAATGGACTTACTCTAGAATAGCCTCTACTGGACTGTCTCAGTCATGAAAGGAAGACATGGTGTATTTTCCGAAAGTACACCCCTTTCATGTATCAACTTGCTCAAGTGTACCTTTGGAAAGACTGGTAGAGATCTACTGCAATATCTTCAAAGCCCCATGATACAATTGGTTCAATCATTTGTGCCACAACTCGCCAACATCTCGGCTCTGCACCCTTTCTACTTTTTTGCTCAAAGAAGCACACTCCTCTACCTCCAACTTATAAAGATTCTTCACCTGAATCCCTATCTTCTTTATTTGACTTGTGGCTATGTGTCGAAGGAACGCATTTCCTTTAGAGAAGATCACATCATAGCCTCTATCCTCAAGCATGGCAACAGATACCAAGTTCTTCTTCATCCCAAGAACATACATAACGTTCTTCAAGGTGATTGGAGCCCAATGCTCCCTCTAAAAATTAATCATGCCCAATCCAATAACACTATACTACTTGTTATCACCCATCTTGATATGCATCTAGAGATCTTTCTCCTCTAGGTCACTGAATAACTCTTTATCGTCAGTCATGTGGAATGAAGCTCCATTGTCTAAGTACCATACACTTCCCATCATTGATGACACCATGCATGCAATGAGGGAAAAGTCTAATTCGAATTGAGAGGCCAAAGCCTCACCCACTACTCCTCCTAAGGGCTTTTTCTTGGATTTCTTGAGTGGACAATTTGTAGCAAAATGACCCAGCTCATGACAATGAAAGCACTTAACTTTTGTCATGTCCTTCTTCTTACCTCCATGATAAGAATAATAGTTGGAATGGGAAGATTTCCCTTTACCCTTCTTTGCCTTAATCGCTAAGGCACAGTTCTCTTCATCATCAATGTTTGATGAAGAGCCATCCCTAGTGTTCCTCATGATCTCCTCCTGCATCAAATTTTACCATAGTCAGTCCCAATCCAATAGCCTCTCCCGACCATTCATAGAGTCTTGATAACTATGCCAACTCGTTGGGAGTCCTAGAAGTGAAAGACTCATCATATCATCCTTGGAAACCATGATTCCAACACTTCCAAGTTCATCACAACATTGAGTGAACTTGGTCAAGTATTTTGGATTAGTCTCGCCTTTCTCCATTTTCATTTTTCAAATTTTGTCCTTCAGTGCCAATTTCCTTTTGTCATTGTTGTTCTGATACAAGTCCACCAATTCTTTCCACATACCATACGGATTTTCCTTGCCATGGAGACATGAGACAATGTGGTCTTGAACTCCCTCAAGGATTATCCACCTCGCCTTCACCACACACTTCTTCCATTCGGCCAAATTTTGTGCATCTCATGCTGCTAGCTTAGGAATTTCTTGATCAACGAATTCATTCAATCCATTATCCTCTAGCACAACCTCCATTCTATCCCTCCAAGATATAAAATGTGAGTTTCCTTACAAGGCATACTCGAGCCACAAACCATAGAACACCATCTACCAATCATGAAGTATGTATTGAAAATTTGAATTTCACCTCTAACCCAAAACTCAAAACTTTGAAATCTCCTCTAGTATATTGTTCTCAGCTCTAATACCTTGTAGAAAATTTTGTAGGTTCAAAAGCTCATGCAATGTACTAAAGCACGAGACAAGAATCTACTTTTACTCTCAACCAACGGAAGCCAATAGATCGATGAAAACAATATGAACAAGAAGAAGATAAATCAATGGCACATAACACAATATGCATCTGGGGAAAGCCACTGCTCAAAACTCCACTATTTCATATATCAGAAATATGAGTGAATATACAAAGCTTGTTCCCACTAGAACAATTATCCACAAGTATGCTCAACTCTATCAGCTCACAAGCTAGCCCTTGGCCAACACTTAGCGAATTTTGCAGTGCTCCAAGCTCCTAATCCCTTGCATAATTACTAAGATGAATAACTCGTATTTAAAGGGAATTCATGCTTCCAAAATTGTGCAATCCAAACATAGGATAAATCTTTGATTCATGCATGATATTTACACTATAGTAAATAATACCATTGATAGTACATTGTCCCTGCACTCCAGTCTCAATTGTGTCTTTATCATAATCGACATGCATGAGTTTCTCATGAGGGAATCTTTAGTTAACTGGAGTAGGACTAGTGGATTCACTAGCGTGCCAAGTGGCTATTAGTCTTCTAGTAGTTCCAAAAACAATTTAGAACTAATTCAACTGAACTTAACTCAGTAAACTGAGTGATCTAATTTCCAACTCAATTTAAACTCATACTAGACCCCTAAAACTTAGGGAGAACAT
This sequence comes from Pinus taeda, assembly GCA_000404065.3. Taxonomy (NCBI): domain Eukaryota; kingdom Viridiplantae; phylum Streptophyta; class Pinopsida; order Pinales; family Pinaceae; genus Pinus; species Pinus taeda. The sequence goes on from APFE030298753.1 coordinate 76,362, forward strand.
ATACATGACTTCAGAAATACTTCCAACTCGAAATTCCTAATTTAATTAAGTTAATTAAACTTAATTAAAGTTACAAGTTGCTATGAGAATAGAATTCTATTTTGATTATCAGTTTAATTCAAGGACAAATTAAACTATAATTTCTTGTTGACATTTTTCAACATTCCATATCTAAGGAAGGGATACAGGTTGACCCCAACAAAGTTTCCATCATTAAAGGGGTACCTATCCCTCAAAAAAAAAGATGTCAGAAGCTTCCTTGGATTGATTGGTTATTATAGAAGGTTCATTAAGGACTTATAATAAATTGGTTTCACCCTTGTTTGGACTACTGGCTAAAGATTCAGACTTTTTTTTAATAAATAAATGTCAATATGCCTTTGAAGTGCTAAAGCATAATTTGACCATTGCACCCATCCTTAGGGGTCCTAATTTGGCATGGCCTTTCCATATCCACACATATTCATTAGATAAAGTTGTAGTAGTAGCCTTAGGACAAGCAAAAGACAAAATTCCATATTCCATATATTTTATCAGTAAGAACCTTTCTAAGGCTTGGCTAAATTATACATTCACTGGAAAAGAACTCTTGGTTGTGGTACACCCTTTGAACAAGTTTAGGCACTACATCACTAATACCAAACTTTTTTCCACAATGATCATGTAGCCATTAAGTAATTAGAGAATAAACCTTATGTCAATGTTAGGATAATTAGATGGTTGTTATTATTGCAACAATTTGACTTAACTATTGTTGACAAACCAGGGAAAGAGAATGTGGTTGCATATTTTTTGTCAAGACTGACCTTGTCTATAGGGAATGAAAAGATGGTAGATAATCAGCTCCCAGATGAAAACCTCTTTTCCATCTCGATGCTATCTCCTTGGTTTATTGATATATAAAACTAATTGGTTGTTGGGATTTTCCCTCCTAATCTATCCTCCAAGGAGAAGAGAAATAATATTAGGAAGAGTTCCCCATTCATTTGGGTTGGGGGAGATATTTTCAAGTTGGGGCCAGATCATATTTTGAGAAGATGTGTGAGGGAAGAGGAGGTCTTTGACATCCTCTTAGAATACCATGATGGACCTTTTGGAGGCCACGTTGTTTCTAAGAGGAAATCCTTCAAAGTTCTACAAGGTGGTTACTACTTTCCCACTCTACATCAAGATGCAAGAAGGTACACCACCAGGTGTGATCAGTGCCAAAGGATGAGGGAGCCCACACCTAAGGATGAAATTCCCCTACAACCTCAAGTGACTTTGGATCCATTTGATAAATGGGGCATGGAATTAATTAGGCCCATTGATCCCCCATCAAGACAAAAGAAGTATATCATTGTGTGCACTAATTACCTGACTAAATGCGTTGAATCGAAGGTAGTAAAGGAAGCAACTTAGCAGAAGGTGGTTGAATTTCTGACGGAGAACATCTTCTACAAGTTTGATTTTCCAAGGGATTTGGTCATTGACCAAGGCACACAATTCACCTCAAATATTACTAAAGACTTGATGAAGCAACACCACATCAAGAACAAGACATCCACTACCTATCACCCTCAAGAAAATGGGCAAGTGGAGGTCACAAACATAACCTTAGAGAACATTCTAACCAAGGTTGTTAGTAGCAATAGAAAGGATTGGCCATGCATACTTATAGAAGCCACTTGGGCCTATAATACCACTTGGAATACAACTATTGGATTTACCCCATTTGAATTAGTCCATGGAAAGAAGGCCATGTTGTCCATTGAATTTAAATATAATACCCCAAGGATGGTAGCTCAGTTATGCTTAGGCATAACTACAACACAACAAGAGAGGTTGCTCAAGCTCAATAGTTTGGATGAATTCAAATTGTAGAATTTCCTACACATTGAGGTAGTCTAGCTACAGAGGAAGATTTGGCATGATAAATACATTAGGGAAATATATTTTCAAGATGGTGATTGGGCCCTTCTATATGATTCAATATTTAAGGATTTCAAAGTAAAATTAATGAAAAGGTGGTTGGGCCCCTATCTAGTGGGAAAATTTCATGAGAATGGGTATGTACAAATCACAACAATTGATGAGGACAGTATTCCCTTTCTTGTTAATGGTTACCAGTTGATATTGTACAAAAGGCCTTTGACCAAAGAGAATTTTATTAGTTTAGTTAGCAATGAGTTGAATGTGCTTGGGAGGCTCACAAACCTCAGTTCACCAAGCTTCTGACGAACAAGAGAAAATAACAAAAATAAAATAAATAAAGGTCCTAGGTGAAAACCATCATGAGGCATCTAAGGCCAACTATGGGGTTGAAAGCCTCTATGAGGCAACCCAACAGAAAAAAAAAGGAGAGAAGAGGACGACACCTGAAAGAACAAAGTTCACAGTCCATTTCTCCATTACCCCAACCTAACCACTGCATTTCCCTCATCATTTATCCATATCCCTACATCCCTCCGTCACCTAGCAAGAAAATGCACCCAATTTAGCCTCATTCTTGTATTCCTACAGGATTGTCCTGAACTACTACAAGATCGACCAGAAATTCTACAAGATCGATATCACTTAGAAGAAGGGGTCAAAAACCTTATTTTTCCTTGGGAAATGTTAGTAGAGATCCATCAAACCTCCTTCACCTCTCATACACTCCATTTATCTTACTCCATTCTCAATATTTCACCTCTAACCATAAAAAATAAAAATAAAATAAAATAAATAAAAAATAAAAACACAATAAAGGGACTTTTACTTTACTCTTTTTTTTCACATGCTTTCACAACCATCAAAATATTTTGTTCCTATCCCTAGGCTCAACATGATTTATCCAAGTCCCTGAATTCAGTATGAGGTTTTGGGAAGGAACTGTGTGACTGGTACAAGAAGGAGATCAATCTTGTATAAGCCTACACATATCCAAAAAAACCATAGGAAGAGGATTGTTATAGCTCCAGAATGAACATCTGGCCACCTTGAAGCATCAAGAGGCCATCCTTGAGATTTGAGGAAGTCACACCATCCCTGAGAGGCAACTCCAAGGTCACCAATCAACTCCAGTAGCAGTTGACCGAGCACTGGAAATGACCTGCATGAAAGAGATATTTTATTAGTCAAATAGATATTGTTTTGTTTAATGAGGACCTATGCACAAGCAAGAGTATGGAAAATAGTACCTTCAGAGAGAATTTTATCAATCATTAGTTCAGCAGTAGTATGCATGCATCTACACCAACTTGACATCACATGTAGGCTCAGGTATGGCACCCATCACCTCTTCCCTATGCGCATAAAGGTTAAAAAAATGTGTTTAATGAGCAAGAATATAGTTTTTATGAGCTAGAGGTGGGTAGTAAACTTGGCCACCTTTGATTAGTAAATTGCAGTCTACTCAGCCACCCATGCAACATGGAAGACTCAAACTAAGGGAAGTAATAATTACGAGGAGTGAGGAAAATGGCTAAAAGAGGAAGTACATGCAGAGGCCATGTCACCAAGCACGTTAAGCCCATTACCAAAAAAAGGAATAAAAGGAAAAGACTCAATTTCAGTTGTACTGATGCTCATTCCAAAAAAAGTTAGAGAGATTCATCAAGATATCGAAGGTCGAGCTAGATGCTACTAAGGGCTTACTAGGGTGCTACAAAAGAGGTATAGAGTTGGTTTGTAGGTACTACAGGATTAGGAACCATTGTTACAAGAATACCTGGATTGCTACAAGAGTGTAGAGGAGGCGCTGCATGATTGGGCCAAGAGGTGAAAAAGAGTCCAAAACACCAAGAATTTTCCTCCAAACACCCATAAACATAAATAAATCATCCTAAGAAGGGTAATTGGCATTCTCCCTCCTCATTTTACATACAATTGTGAAGTGAATTTTTCTTACTACAGGTATCTTGTAGCAAACCACTGTAGAGATAGATTCCTTTGAAAATTTATTTTCTCATATAATAAAGGCAGGGAAAGAGCAAAGGAAGTTTTCATTGAAGTATGGTGTATCATTCTTCTCCTTCTCTAGCGGCAAAAAAAAAAAAAAAAAGCATCAACCACCATATCTCTACCTCTGCACCCTAAACTACTATCGAAGAGAACCCCACTATACAAAAAGATCATTCAAAGGTTTAAGATCGATTGGATAGGGCTAAAACTTATTCCTCCCTTATTGTTGGGCCTACAGGAGAGAAGAGATCAAGAAGAAGAACAAAGGGAGTGGGCAGACATAAAAGCAAATGCAATGTTCTATCCATAGAAGGCACACCATCTGAGATGCCTTGGGATGTCAAACAGGATGCTAGGGCCATGCATGGACTTCATATCAATGAGTAAGTTTCTCAAAAGGTTAGCAACAGCTTCAGCAAGGGGGTGATGATGGGTCCCATCAATAGGTATATTTTGAGGCCCTGTTGATGGTGTTGGATATCACCAACATACAGGGGGTATCCCCGATGTGAAGTCACAATTAGACCTCGCATCTTTGGAGTAGGAGCCCCATCTAGAGTATTGTCCCGACCACCATAACACAAATTTTTGTCTTGGTTTCAATGGATAACATAAGATATTATATAAAAAAACCTTGAATAAGCAAGTAAGTTGACATTGTGAAGCACTAATTGCATGATGTAAAAGGAAACCTTCATGAGGGGAGATAAGAAGGGAGTCTATAAGAGGAAATTAATAGTACTATCCTAGAAGAGGCACATAAGGGAATGGAAAGATTCATTAGTGAAATAGTTCACACAATGATACTAAAGTGAATACAACACACATTCAACAAGAGCAGTATCGAAGCCACCAAAATAGTTCAATTTCTACAGTACATATGAACTCAACATACATTGTAAACATCCCAATATCAATAGTCCTAAAACATTTTTGATACATGCATGAAAATGTGTTGGCTTGTAGATATTCAATTATAAGGTGAAATATTGAAGTACATCAACTATAATGAAGAACACTAGTTCCAATAGTGGAACATTAAGTCACTCCTTGCTTCTCCAAATAATAGTTTTCTCTTCTATGCCAAATAGAGAAGCCAAGACTAGCTCTCCAAATATTAATCCTCCAAAATCCTTTTTCTTGAGTTATGAGGTTGCTTTTATAATAAGGGGATTGACCTTTCATATCCCCATGACTCTTGAATTACCCTCATGACCCTTGGACTTCTAAACAACTATTGAACTTCCAACGTCTTTTGGACTTCTCCTAAAGACATTTTTTCCATATATGACTAAGTGACTTTCCACATTCCACATATGACTCTTGTACTTCCACACATTACATTTTGTCTTTTCCAATTATTGCAATACTACATCATGAATTCCACATCATCATATGATGAGACTTGACATGTCACTATCTTTGATGAATGGGACTAATAGTGACTGGTGACATGGACTTTCTCTAGTGGTGACATGGCTTCCACTTGTGTCTTCATTTCCTCAATAAGCTTTAATCGTTTATGTCCTCACCCTCCAAATGGTCTTTGATGTAATGGAGTCTTTAGGGTGTTTTGATCATCAAGGTTCAAGTGTGCTCTTCGTTCTTCTTATTCTTCCTTCATTCATCCTATTTTACTAATCTTCCTTACATGCGCTTTCCATCAGGTCTCTGGAATACATGTTTCTGTAATCACTTTAGTTTAAAAATATCCTACTCTAGCATATTTTATGCATATTTTCTTGATCATTCCCTTTTAGTGCACTTAAAATGATGAATGGAGCTTTAGGGTGCAAGGGCACACTCTGAAAGGTTGAGGGATGGAGGAGGAGGATCTTTGAGGCTTCAGCATGCACTCATGCACCCTAAAGAATAAGGAAATCAAGGCAGGGTGCATGTTGCAAGTCAAAAGGATGAAAGGGAAAGCTTTGGGCTTCCTGAGTGTGTTATGCACCCAAGGGAAAGAGGGAGGGCACATGGAAAACTTCCAAAGGCTGAAGGCTGAGGCTTCATGCCTTCGAGGTGCACTCATGCACCTAAGAGGCCTCAGGAAGGGAACATGGCACACTCTTGAAGGCTAAAGGTTGAGGCTTCATGCCTTTAGGGTGTCAAAGTGCACTCAAGTAAGTTTAGGAGGGTGAATGGTGCATCGGGGAAGGTTGAAGGGCTAAGCTTCTAGTCTTGAGGGTGCGCTAGTGCACTCAAGGAGGGCACACTTCTTCGAGTCGAAGGAGTGCACTCGAGGAGGGAAAACTTCTTCGAGTCGGAGGTGTGCACTCGAGGAGGGCACACTTCTTCGGGTTGAAGGAGTGGACTCAAGGAAGACTTAGTCACTTTTTAAGGGCACATTTCAGAATAGGGAAGGGGCTTCATGCTTTTGGAGTGCGCCCAGCTCTATGAGAGGGCACAAGGTGCACTTATAAATAGTGAAGGGTCACCCATAAAGGATTTGGAGTGCACTCATGTTCTCTTGGCCTTAATGGGGACATTTTGGAACCAAAATTTGTCTAAGTCTAGAAAATTGGTCAAGGGATGAGGAAGATGGGTTATAGACATAAAATCATGTGTGACACATACCAACTCATCAAGAAAACTTAGAAAAGCTTCATCAACAATGAATATATATCAAATCACCACTTTATGCACATTCCCAAAGTACAAATAGTGAAGTGTGTGCTATTATTACCCAAAAGTGTCGTTTTAAAGCAAGGAAGGTGTTATGACTATGAAATGTACCTAAAGATGTTCTAATCAATGTGACAACACTTGAGATCATTCAAGGACACTTGAAACTCATAGAATAATGTGAGATGACATTTGATGATCAAGGAAACACTATATATGATGGTGATAGTAGGCTCCAAATTCGAATGTAGTGGAATTTTGGAGGGTGTTGTAGCAGCGACAACGATCCCATATTGTTATCTTCCAATCCATAAATTATTTCTTTTCTCCACATTAATTTACATTTTTTTGATATAATGTGCTTAGTAGGGAGACTAAAGGGTGTTTGTCATACATTGGCCTAATGTGGTTTATGTGTAGGAAAGAAAGCATTTTTGGGTACATTTATGATGTAGAGGCACGTTGGAGGAAACTAGAGGGAATGTAGGATGCTTGTCCCCTACATTTACTCTCCTTTGACTTGAACTAATCCTTAGAATCACTCATCTACACTCATATACAACTCAAGATCAATTGACAGCCGATGAACTCCAAATGCATGTGAAGATATAAGGGAACTAGATCTACTAATTTCAATATTTTCGGGGGAAGCAATCCTCCTCTCAAGGGAGCTAACCCTTAGTCACTTTTTGTATAAATAAATAGGCCTAAGGGATCATTAGGATTAAAATTTTGAGAGATAGGAAGATTTATTGAAGGCCAAGTATTGAGACTATTATTTCCATTTTGAGATGATGTACTGTTAATGAAATGTCCCTTGTTGGTCTACATCTGAGTTAGCTTAGGAGGGTTGAAACCCTTGGGTTAGGGCCCAAACCATAGGCTTTAATCCCTCTCATGTATTCTTAGTTTCTTCTTGTCAAATTTATTGTATTTCTTTCTTCGTTTATGTAGATATTTGATTGCAAAAATTGTAGTTGCAGGTTTGATCACCACCTATCTTATGGGAAGTGTGGTTAAAGAGTCTATAACAACAAGCCAAAAATTTGTGTTTCTTTGGAATTTTCTAGGCTTTGGATTGTAATTCTCTTGCATGCTCGGTTTCTACACCTTAGACGTTAATATTGTGTCTTGGCAAAATGATTAGATGCATGTTGTAGGATAGAATAGTTCTTGATGAAATAAAATTCAACTCATCCTTTCCACTTTGATTTATTTTGCTACAATTTGATCATTAGATGTATGTTCTTGATTGTTAGTATGAAGGGACTTCCAGTGACTTTCATGTTTTGGCACATTAATCCACATTCACTTTTTCACTACCATCCTCCTCCTAGACACCTCATACTACTCTCAAAATCTGCCACCAAGATCATCTTTTCAGGGTCAATGAAGGACATAGTGAGCATGAATATATGTGCAAGATGGGCGTTTGAGGGGTGCTAAGCTTGTAAAAATTCCTAACACATCCTTCTTACACCCCATACAACTTCCTCCACCTTTATAACACCTTCCTTACCCTCAGAAAGCTCTCATACCTAATACAATAGCAAAATAGGGTATCTTGTAGCATCCTATAGCAACCATGTAGCACTGCCTAAACTAAGCCATATTTTCTCTAAGATCTTGATTTTTTCATCTCGGGATTGTATAATGACCTCGTGTATTTGAATCCATGATTGGGGAGGCCTAAGGACCACTCTATAACCATCGTTCCTTCACTGAAAGTATAAGACAACAAATGAAATTACGAAGCATATTTTCTCATTTGAATCACAATGAGTATTCTCTTATGCAATGAGTAAATACCCTATTGCTAAAGCTAAAAATATCTTATACTTTGTGATATTAAAGGAAACTCTTCAATGCAAATAAGTTAGACTTAGATACACTCTTAGATTTCCTAGTTATGTGTGTTAGACTAAATTTCTTCTTTCAAAGAAATTTGTAATTAGATTAATGATTTAAATTTTGTAAGTAAAGTATTGGTTTGATTGGTTTGCAAGTAGAGTAGCATGGTTCATTTCAGCAACTAGTGTAATATCTTTCCATCCTACAGTTACAATTAGTCTCCACATCTAATGAATGTCAATTTCATTTCTCCAACTAGGATAATGTTAATTTCCTTGCAATCAGGGTAGGCTTATGTCTTTTCACAGAAATTCTATCTATAGTTAGTTGAAGGAGTGGTATCTACATACCTTGATCTGATTCAATGAATGAGGGTGACATGAGTAGAACTTGACCTGTTGTGTATATAGCATTGTCACCTCTAAGTTTGTACAAACCTCGGGTTTATAATTCAAGTTGAGGGTCTTGGGAGTTGCAACATCCTTAATGTAATATCATGGCCCATCACCTACCATACCATCCTCTTTGTCTGCCATTTTTTCTATTGTTTTGGTTCATGGATTGCTTCTGATTTTGTATCATTATGCTTGTGGGTTTCATTTCCATTCTAAACCTAATCACCCCCTTCTTCTTGGTTAGGAGTGTTCTCTATGATTTCTTCTTGTTCCTCCTCTATGAGGTAGGGATCAAAAGTTAACCATCCTTTTGTTTTACGAGTATACCCCTTTTTATTTTTTGGGTTTTTTTTTCCTAAGGGCATGTATTCTGCAAGTGTCCTATTTGGTAACATGATCAACATCTAAATGTCATTATTTCATAATCCGAAATTTGGGTCCACTGGAATTTTTTATGTTTTAGCATGCAGTGAGGGAAACGTTTACTTATGTCAATTTCTACACAAATTTTGGCGAAGGTAAATAATTATTTCTCCAATATGTCATGGTCCATATATTTGAGTGACCCTAGGGTATTGTTCCCAATTTCCTCAAGAACCATGTGATGCCAGAAGGAAATGGGAAGTTTTGATAGCCTCACCCATACTGGCATTGTTGAGACCACCATTATTGTGGCACTGAAATCTAGGAACCAAGGTGTAATGAAGGGCCCTACATTTCCCCAAAATCAAGGCCCTTCTTTCAATTCTCTCTCTACATCTTCCTAGGTATCGAACTCAACAATGAAGAAACTATTGTAGCTGCTAAAATAGCCCCAAATTTTCGATGTTCACTAAAATTTTGAATCCCCTAACTTTAACTTCCAAGGGATAAGTTTCATTGTTTTCTCTAACATCACATGTCCCCATGATTCTTCTAAGTCTTCTTATACTTATAATTTTTTTTCCGAAAGGACCTAGTCGCAAATTTTCATGACGCGTTGCATCATAAATGTACATACTATATGTGATAATAGTGAAATTTCACATGATAACATGCACTATCACATTTTGAGATGTGAAAATGAAACTACGTGAGTTTCGTCGCACCACCTTACTAGTCATCATGATTTTCTTACAAGAGAGAATTTATGGCACTGATAACCTTGCACATGTGGAAACAAATATATAAAGGGGTCCCCCCAAGCCATTTTACACTTCCCTTTTGATTCGAGCCCACTACTAAATAGCATAAGGATCCCCCATTCATTGTGATTTACCTCTACAACCTATGCCAGTGATAAGAGCACTTGGATCCAAGTAATTTGTTGCATCCTCTTATGCTAATTTAGAATTTTTTCATTTTGTATTCCATCATTTAAATTACCCCTATCATTTTTCCTTCCCAACGCTTCATCTACCTCATGGCCTTAACTCTATTTATACCCTTAGAATTTATTTTTACCCATTCTCTTCTCCCACTGTTAACTGTTCCCTTTCCCATACTTATTCAATTTTTGCAAGTGTGCTAAGTCTCCATACTCAGTGTTATAGTATTGAAACACTTTTGCCCTTCTGTAGCAGTGACAATTTCATCAACAATCCATTCCCCTCATTTTGCAATAATGACACAAATAAGTCATTTTTCATCGTGAGTTGGCATTTCCATTGCCAATGGTAGTTTTCCGTTGCCTTATCACAAATTTCCTCTTAAAGTTGTGACAGTGTCCATTGGCTCCCACTTAATCGCACCTTGACACTACAAGTTGTGACTGTGAAACATGACTCAACACTCCCTTTTATCACATCCTATCACATGTACTTGTGATAGCACTAACCCTTAGTGCAATCTATCTCCCTAGAACATGATAAGATTTTTCCCTACATCGCAACCTATCCTTGAAGTTTGCAACTAATCTTTTCACACAGTGATTTTAGAATCTATGATACCTACAAAAATAATGAGTTATTTTTCCTACCATATTATGTTACAATGAATATATTTGAAATATTAAGTAGGATTGATCTTGAGTGTTTCAACATCTCCTCATCAATAGGAGACATGGCTCCACCAACCAAATGAAGACTAAGTAAGGAGAAAGCTATAAGTAGTATCGAAGGGGTTGTTGAAAGTTCCTTTGTCAAAATGCTCATTTATGTTGATACTACCTCCTATGTAGATAAATCAGTACCTATGACATGGGAAGAAATTTATCAAGCATTCCCCAGGAAAGAGGTACCCAAGGAGGAGGACGACCATGAAGTATATATTAATATCAAGAATTCATGGTTTCATAAAATAGCGACACATTTGCTCATTCTACCATGCATTAATACCATTGAGTGGATCATTCAGCAGACTGATGAGAAGATATGACAATAAGGAATGTCCATGGTGTTATAATAGCAACAGTCACATCATCTATAGTTTTTTAATATTATAAGATACCGAAAGATCATTTGGTTCATAGTGAAAAATTGTATTGTAACTTGTATAAGCCAACCGAGGACATCCTTAAATCTTGGTGGCAGGAGCTCTGCAAGTTTAGATATTGAGCCAATAGGATTTACAAAACTAAGATGTCGAGGAAATCATATCAAAATTTGGTAGATATGTGTTGTAGAGTATATAGAAAACCAAAAGCAGAATTCTTTGAAGATGATTGGGTGCTTATAATGTAAACATGTGCCATTAAAGGAACTAAATTCAATTGGAAGGATATCATGGCATCATCCATCCAAGCTAATGTTAAAAGAGAAAATGAATCCTCTAGAGCAGAATGGTGGGCTCCAGTATTGCAGCAATAATGTTGCAACTCCTGGGACTCCCTTCTTTATTTTTATCAACCCGGTAGTTCATAACAAACTTGGAAGTGATGGTGCTATATCCATAAGTACTAGCTCTTGCCGCGGTTGTCACTTGATCAGCTGGCACAAGTCCGCTAGGAGCTTAAGCCAACTTCTATGAGCTCTTAGAAGAAGCTTTTAACTGATGGATGAAAGCTAACTCAAAGGAGGCTAGTCTACTTGCAGAAAGAAGCTGAAAGCTGAAAGGAAATGCAAACCCTATCTTTACCAACTAACCCTACTGATGCAAGAAAAACGATGAAAGCGGTGGAAATGGATACCATTGACTTTTAGAAAGGTAAAATGCATGTGAATAAGCTACTTCTAAAGTGAAATCTGAAAAATTAAAAAAAAACAAAAACATCTTTTTGTATTTTTGAGTAATCTTGTAGAATTATTATGCATGTGCTTTAACTATTTTTCACTGTGCAGAGGTTGATTGGTGAAAGGAAATGCTTACAGGAGGTTGGGAAGGTGAGAAGAGGGCCTAAGGGGTCCCTAGCACCCTTCTAGAGAGTTTCACAGTGATCGGATCTCAAGAAACCGCTTTCGTGAGCTTCTACAAGAAGTCTGTAGGGGCTCTACAGGATGTACTGTAGCTTCTACAGGATGTTTTGTAGCTTCTATAGGATGTTCCGAAAAGAGGATTTTGGAGGGTTGATGGAGGAAAAACCATCGGAAAGTGGAAATGGAGGTTGGATAAGGATGTTAAGGGGTCTAGGACCTAGTAAATGAGACTAAGGAGCAATTAAGGTGATTGGATTTGTTCAAGGATGGAGGGAGCAACGATGCACATTAGGGAAAAGTGGGAAAATGTGGCAAATGAAGGGCAGGAATCTGAGTTAGGGGATGGAGAAGGTTGTATTGATGGAGGAAGGGTAGGCGGGGAGGTATCACAGGTGCTCTGCACGTTATTTTCCAAAATTGATCAAACGAAGACTAGGAAAACCAAAGATCTAGCTATTTTGACCTACTTTGACCTAAAAACCGGAAACATGATGAAATGAAGTTTATTGGCAGAAAATCATGCAAGATAACTATGGAAACTAAGCAAGAACAAATTCTAAACATGCAAGTACAACAGGTATCAACTTTCCTAAATAAAAATCTAACACTAACAATTGCATGAAGAGGCAAAAATAGTGTTTTTGTGGCAGCAAGTATGCCTTGGTCTCAGCTCATGGTCCCAAGGAGGGAGAGGTGAGATCAAGGGTTGCTTGATGGCCTTTTCTGAAGATATTTTCTATACTAAAACTTTCAAATCAACCTGAAGCATGAAAAGCTATTTTAATCATCAAAAGCAACCTAAGTAACAAAACAAGATTTTAACCTGAATAACAGATTTTATTCTAAGAATGCAGCAAAGACACATAAAAGTACACAAAGGAGGTACTAGGCACTTGGGTTAGGCCCAACCCCATGATCTATAGCCTCCTAAGAGAGATTATAGCTGGTGCAAAGCTGGATTCATCTTTATTGATCAAAAAATAATAGTTACATCCCAAAAACTGTCTACAAGAAAAAGCTTGAAAATGTGCTGAAATGCAGAGCTAACCTACTGACTAAAATCTAACTAACATCTGACTAAAATCGAACTAACAAAATGACTAACTGAAATGAGGCCCTAAGCCTTCTTATTTATGCAAATTGAGGACCCCAACAATCCTCCTAAACTTTAGGAACTCAGCTGCCAAAACTTGTAGTTAACAGCAACTTTACTAGCCCTTGCTCGGTTGCCTTTGTGATAATCGATGTGGTGGCCCTTCAACTCTGAGCTGCTAGTGGAGAATTCGAGGTAAGGGCTCATAAATGAAGGAGACACCTTCCTACAAATCTTCTCCCTTGTTCTTCCACGAATTTGGCTGCCAAGTGCTCATTAACACCTTTGATTTTGTCTCAAAATTGATCAAAAAACTGCATAAAGCACCCATTAGACTTGTTGGCATAATGACTAACCCAATTCACTCTATTAGCATAAATATAACCAAAAACATGCAATAAACTAATGAGAATGGTGGATTAAGTCGAATTAGGAGGCTGAATGAGCCCATATAATTACTCATTTATGGGGCTCATCATCACCCCCTACTGAAAGTGTTGGTCATTGTTATACGGGAATAGTGTCCAGACGGATGCTGCTATTCCCACTAAGATGGGTGGCTATCTTAGAAACAAACAATCAAAGTCTACTATTGATTCCTTTTATGAAAATAGATGAATGAGAGGAGAACCAAGAGGCCAACCTGAGTCTGCGCTCGATCCTCTCCCCTTTGATAAGTTTTGTGCTCGCTCTTTGTCGCTCAGCTCAAAAGACTGTAGAATCACAGCAACAATACTACTATGCAAGAAACAAGGATCTAAATTCATAAATAATGCAGGATCAGATGTACATTAACCATATACAAGCATATATAAACAAGTACACCAGAATATGGAAGGAAACAAGAATAGCTTTATTCAGATAAAAAGTAGCAAGAGGATTACAACCATGAGCAGCTCTGACCCAGCATCATCCTCCAACTAAGAAGCTCTTCTTTCACCTCAAGCAAAGCAAAATCACCCAACACTGTGAATCTACACCAAAATACCAACAGCACTTCTCTATAAGTTACAAAGTTCCAGCCTTTGGATCTCTGTGATGAGGGATCCATATATAGATGATTACAGAGAGGTGAGTCATCTTTTGGGATCTTGATTAGTGTCTTCTCTCTGATAGTTCTTGCTTCCACTTGGAGAATGAAGATCTCTTACTCATCCCTGGTCGAAAGTGGAGTGGCAAGTGTCAGAGGGCAAGCTTTTGGAAGATTCCATGATCTTCCACATCGCATTTTGGTCCCTGCCATTTGTCCATTCCCGACCATCGCACCCTAGAGAGGAGAAAAACAATATGCATCGCACCCTTGGGAAGGTGATATGCATCGCACCCTCTGCATGGAGCTTTCAGTATGGTTCAGTTTTGACCATTTATGAGCAGTTTTCAGTGCAGAACTTCTGGGAAATGATGTAATCAGTTGACCTTGTTCCTTTAGGCAGTGAAGCAACCCTTTTAGGGACTTAAGAGCCCTCAGTTTATGGACATTTGTGATTGGGGTTGAAGTGCCCAAAAATGTCTATAACACTCATCCTCTGAGCAACTATTCTATCTCTTCATCTTTGATGGCCCTAGTGGCCTCCTTATCATCCCAAGCTTCTGATGTAGTCTACTCATGTGTGCCATAAAATTCTACCTTCTTGTCCATGTCCTTCCATTGTTCCTCCTAGTCTGCTTGTTTGAATTCTTGTGCTTTTCTTGGCCTTAAAATACATGGATTCCTGCCTTTTTCTTTTTTCTTTTTGTTTTGTAGGTTTGCTTAAGGCAGCAAGCACAGCTGTTGCCTCCCTTGCCAATATCTCTGGTGATTTCTCCTCTTGCTGTTCTTTTTCCTTGCTTCCTGTAGAAATCCCTGTGTCAACTGTTTCTGTGTGTGTTGCTGAGATCTCAAGGTGTGTCTTTTCCTTTTGTTTTTGTGTGCCTACTTTGGCTATGGCAGCATTCATTTGGGCTTTTTCGGCCTTCTCTATCCTACTGTGCATCCTATTTTTCCTTGGTATTGTTGTTGTTGTTTCCTTTTTTGTCTCATGCTCAGTGGTCATGTAAAATTCCTCTTTTTCCTTCTGTTCTTACTCTATTTTTCCCTCTGCTTGAATGTCTTGTGCTCCCTCATTAATGTTATTCTCAATTTCTTCAGTTGGCATGGTGTTGAGTTTGTGTTTTAACCAAAAAAGAAAATGCTCAAGTGGGAAAAAAAACACAGTCAATCACCGAAATAGAGGACAGCTGGATTCGGTTTTTTCTGAACGCAAGAAGGAATTTTTCATGTGCTCCTTACAACATCAAATGGCAGTAATACCCCTGTTTGAAAACTATTGTCACCTAGGATTTGACTCTCTATTTATGAAAGGAAGAATTTTGTTTTTATAGACAGAGCACAGAGATCAAGTTTTCTTCTCAGCACACAGACAGATATGCAAATTTAATTTTTTTTTTTACACACACAGGCTGGCCTCCACAGCTATATATATATATTCCCTATGGATAATTTTTTAAAAAGGAAACGTGGAGGAGAATTTTGATGCAGAAAAACCGGGACACTCAGTGCAATGCACAGGCAAACATTTTACTTCCAATACACAGGCAGATTTTTCACTGATTTTCCAATCTGATGCCATGCTTAATTCACCACCTTGCACAAACAAATCGTGCACAAAGAAGTTTTCATGAGCCTACCTCATTTTGATCTTGAAATTCGCTAAAAATCCCAAGTTTTCTTTCTGCACGGCTGTTTTCTGCCTTTCCTGTAGAAGCCTTCCTGTAAAAGGCTCTCATTTCCTGTAGAGCCCGATAGGCGAGAGATTTTTTAAAAAGCGGTAGAAATCTCAAAAAATCAGGCAGGAATCTTGCAGAGGACCATTGTTTAGTTGATCTGGAAGTGGTGGACGTGTGCTTCAGTTGTGAATGTCATGAAACCATAGTGAACAAAGTGTGGTGAAAGTTTCAGCCGAGCATTGTTTAACTGCAACGTGATTTGTGTGAGAAGATGAGGTGGCAGAAATGTGCGTTGTCATTATTCGGACCATTGGTCCCTACTACAGTGTCATCATGGGACTGGATTTTTTCTTCTTGTAATCCCTTACCATCAGTTGCGCTGGAGTTCAACATCTGCCACCACCTGTTTTTTTTTTTTTTCTCGTGAATGACTATACCCGTGTGCTGGGTGATCTCCGGATGAGTGCAATCGAACCAACCGAGGGTGTCGAGTTGACTGGCTATCCTTCTGGCTTAATCCAACCATTTCATTCATTCATGCACTTTCGAATCATACATATGCAAATAGAGGAATTGGTTTAGACACTTACCTGTAAGTCGACATGCTTGCTGGTTCTTTTTGCTGCTGCATGCTCATATTCCATTGCTCCATGCCTGGATCCCTTATGCTATATGTTTTTTGTTGTTTTATGTGTGGCTATTAGTCTTGTGTAGGTATCCTCTGGATGGATCTAAGCTGCAGAAGTTTGTTTCATCCTTCAGATTTGTACCCTCATGCTGCCGATGCTGGATTTTTGCAAGACAGCAACTTGTTTTCTCCATAGCTCCCAAACGATAGATCGGATTGACCTAAAACTTTATGAGCATGTTTATATCATTATTATACACCTCCAATAGCAAAATTGTGGTCAATGGATGCATGGATTTCGAGAAAAACTGAAAATGGATGAAGGTGACAAAGGTCAATTTCTTGGAAACCGTGAATTAGAATTGGCTGAAACTGCTTGGGCAGGTTACTATCACCTATATGCATCTCCCCATTAAATAGGTTTTGAAATGGATGCATGGATATGGAGAAAATGCAAAAATGGTTGAAGGTGATGGAGGTTGATTTCTTGGAAACCGTGCACTGGAATTGGTTGAAATTGCTCGAGCATGTTGCCATCATCCCTATACAACTCCCTATAGAACAGTTCCTTAAATGGATGCATGGTTTTCAAGTTAGAGGAAAAACAAATTTCTGCTCTGTGTATTTTTGTTTCAAAGCATTCTGCAATTTTTGCACAGTAAGGAAAAAATGATCTTGGGCTATAATGCAGACTTGGAATTGATGGGAAAGAGGTTTGGAGATTGCAGGAGGATTTATAAATCATTTATGAAGCTTCCATGTTCGCCAAACTGCTTTTTAAAATCCATTTCCAACTTTCTGTAATTTCTACAGGAACTTCCTGTAGAAAACACAGTTTCATAAAAGAAGCACAATGAGGTGGAAAAAATGATGGAGAATGGTGAGGGATGGAAACAGGGATGTTTAAAGGCCTCATGGACAGATTCCCAACCTTTAGAGATCAATTTTGGCTTGTTTGTAGGCTTCATGTAGAAGACACAGAACTTCCTGTAGAAGGTGAAATCTCAGTCCGAATGAAGCCAAATCTTGGGAAAGGGTAGTGGTCATGGAGGAAAGGATTGTGAGGGAGCCTTGCAGCCTGGTGCTGACCTCTATCTTGGTTTTGTGCGATCCTCCTAACCTACAATGTCCTTCCTACAACCTGCAATTATTCAATGGAAATTAGGTTTCTTTTTTCTTTTTCTCTTTTCTTCTTTCTTTTTCTCCTGTTTTTTTTTAAACAACTAGGGCGCATCATGGAGGTTTTCACCCTAATTGCTTGCTCTGGGTGCCTCCAAGGGAGGTTTTCACCCAAGGATCTTATTCTTTTTTCTTTTTTTCTTCTTTCCAACCCATTGGCCGCCTCATGGAGGTTTTCAATCAATGAGCTAATCTGAGGCGCCTCCGAGGAGGTTTTCACCTTAGAATTTTATTTTTCTCTTATTTTCATTTTTTTCTTTTTTCTTTTTTCTTTTTTTTCTATCCTACCCTACTTGAAAAAAAAAATCATTTTCAAGTATAATAATACTTCCAATGGAGCCATGTGCACATCGAGATTAGAGACAAAATGATGTGGACACTTGAAATGCATGCTTTGACAGGTATCCGTATTTCAGAGACCAAATGATTTGACTTTGAAGGGATCAAACATAGCTGAGGAAGATAGTACTGCTGCAACTTAGTGACAGTCTAGAACCATATCTCAATCTAGATCTGATATCCTTGGTCCTTTTGCTGATCTGGATCATTCTCCATATCTTCTTCTATCATGACCTTCACATCTTCCTCTTTTTACTGATTTTTCTCTTGAATACATGGAGGATTTGATGGTAACCATGAGGGAGCACTCTCAATCTCTGATTCTGATGTCTTCTCTTCATCAAGTGCAGCCCATGGTTCTTTTATCTTCTCTTCTACATCTTCATCTATTGGATGAGGTCCTTCAATGATATCAATATAATCTCTGTTTTGCAATACTCTTCCCAAGCTATGGTGAATATCATTAAGCTCAAGAGGAGTTGTTTGGACATGTTGTACCTCAGCATTGTAATTGGGTTGAGCTACTCCAATGTGCGGGCTTGGAAATGGTGGTATGGGTAGTTGAGTAGGGGTGTATATTTGAGATGGATGTGGATGGGGTTATGGTTGGGCAGATGGTTTCCCACTATATACGTGTTGAGCCTACCTATTATTTGGGTTCAGGTTCGGTTGAGCAGGAATTTGGGGCTGCCTTGGTGGAGCAGGAGGTGATGGTTGCGGTTGAGCAAGTGGTGGAGGAAAAGGAGCAGAAGGAGTGTTGTACTGGGGCCTCCACCCCTGATGCGGTGCATTCCATTGAGGTTATGGCTGAGCATAAGAGTGAAATGAATGAGTAGCTAGTTGGGCATAATATGGAGATGTGAAGAACCAAGGAGGAGGTGTGGACCAAGAAGGATGAGCAGGGGGACTCCAAGAAGGCATGAAAGTGGCTTAATAGGGGTCGTAATAGGTCTGGGATGTCCCTTGCATTCCCTGCTGGTAAGGTATGGGTGCATGTGGCCTCCTTTAGTTCATATAATAGAGTGGTTCAGTGGCTCCTTTAGCCCTCTGATATGCATCTTTGATTCTAGGTAAGGAAGGGCATTGATCTATAGGATGGTATTTTTCACAGACAAAACACACTTCTATGGAGTGCAATGGACATGCGTTCCTAGGATGCTTTCTAGTGCACCTGGGACAAAAGATGGCCAAATCCCTCTTAGCTTCCTCTTTCTTCCTTTGGATTTGTAAGGTATGCAGTTGCATGGCAAGGAACTTCCTCATCTCACTCTTGAAATCTTCCATCTGATTTGCAAATTCATTTTTGAACAAGGTACTGCTCCCAACATTTCTATTTGTAGCCATTTGCTCCAGAGGAATGTTTTATTCTTCTTCTCCCCTAGAGGTTCTTCAAATATGTCTTGCTTTCCACCTAGGGGTTCTTCTTAATCACAGCCATCGAAGAAGAGAGAAGGTTGGTTGTGTGAAGCAGTGGGGGTGTTGTGCAAACATTCTTCTTACCTATCTCTACTCCTACAAGGCATGAAAGGAAATATTTTTCGTTGATTTTTGTTTTTTTTTTCTGCTTGTACCTGCAAAACTAAAGTAGTTTGAATTGCAACTAAATAAAATCTATCTTGCTGAAATGAAAATGCGGAATTGAAATGAATGCAGGAAAGGACTAATCTATTTTGCTGAAATGAAATTGCAGGAATGAAATGCTATTCTATGTTTGCAGAATTGAAATTGCGGAATTGAAATGCTAATATATGCTTGCAGAATTGAAATGCTAATCTACTCTTGCATAATTGAAATTGCGGAATTGAAATGCTAATCTACGCTTGCAGAATTGAAATTGCGAAATTGAAATGCTAATCTACGCTTGTTGAAATGAAATGAAAGCAGGAAATGTCTAATCTACTTTTGCAGAAATAAAATTGGAGAATGGAAATGAAATAAACTACTTAGCAGAAGGTTGTAGTACAAAGTAGAAGAAAAGCAGCAATCACCAATACTCTAACGCTTCCATGGCAACGGCGCCAAAAAGATGGTGGGCTTCAATATTGCAGCAATAATGCTGCAACTCCTATGGCTCCCTTCTTTACTTTTATCAACCCGGTAGTTCATAACAAACTTGGAAGCAACGGGGCTATATGCACAGGTACTAGCTCTTGCCGCGGTTGTCACTTGATCACCTGGCATAAGTCTACTATGAGATTAAGCCAACTTCTATGAGCTCTTAGAAGAAGCTTTTAACTGATGGATGAAATCTAACTCAAAGGAGGCTAGTCTACTTGCAGAAAGAAGCTGAAAGTTGAAAGGAAATGTAAACCCTAGCTTTACCAACTAACCCTACTGATGCAAGAAAAAAGGATGAAAGTGGTGGAAATGGATGCCACTGACTTTTAGAAAGGTAAAATGCATGTGACTAAGCTACTTCTGAAGTGAAATCTGAGAAAAAAGAAAAAAATCTTTTTGCATTTTTGAGTAATCTTGTAGAATTATTATGCATGTGCTTTAACTGTTTTTTATTGTGCAGAGGTTGATTGGCGAAAGGAAATGCTTGCAGGAGGTTGGGAAGGTGAGAAGAGGGCCTAAGGGGTCCTAACACCCTTCCAGAGAGTTTCACGGTGATCGGATCTCAAGAAACCGCTTTCATGAGCTTCTACGGGAAGTCTGCAGGGGTTCTACAAGATGTAATGTAGCTTCTACAAGATGTTCCGAAAAGAGGATTTTGGAGGGTTGATGGAGGAAAAACGGTGGGAAAGTGGAAATGGAGGTTGAATAAGGATGTTAAAGGGTCTAGGACCTGGTGAATGAGACTAAGGAGCAACTAAGGTGATTGGATTTGTTCGAGGATGGAGGGAGCAATGATGCACATTAGGACAAAGTGGAAAAATGTGGCAAATGAAGGGCAAGAATCTGAGTTAGGAGATGGAGCAGGTTGTATTGATGGAGGAAGGGTAGGCAGGCAGGTATCACAGGTGCTCTGCACGTTATTTTCGAAAACTGATCAAACGAAGACTAAGAAAACCAAAGATCTAGCTATTTTGACCTACTTTGACCTAAAAACCAGAAACATGATGAACAGAAGTTTATTGGTAGAAAATCATGCAAGATAACTATGGAAATGAAGCAATAACAAATTCTAAACATACAAGTACAACAGGTATCAACTTTCCTAACTAAAAATCTAACACTAGCAATTGCATGAAGAGGCAAAAACAGTGTTTTTGTGGCAGCAAGTATGCCTTAGTCTCAGCTCATGGTCCCGAGGGAGAGGTGAGATCAAGGGTTGCTTGATGTCCTTTTCTGAAGATCTTTTCTATACTCAAACTGTCAAATCAACTTGAAGCATGAAAAGCTACTTTAATCATCAAAAGCAACCTAAGTAACAAAACAAGATTTTAACCTAAATAACATATTTTATTCTAAGAATGCAGCAAAGACACATAAAAGTACACAAAGGAGGTACTGGCACTTTGTTTGGGCCCAACCCCAAGAGCTACAGCCTCCTAAGAGAGATTAGAGTTGTTGCAAAGCTGGATTCATCTTTATTGATCAAAAAATAATAGTTACATCCCAAAAACTGTCTACAAGAAAAAGCTTGAAAATGTGTTGAAATGCAGAGCTAACCTACTGAATAAAATCTAACTAACATCTGACTAAAATCGAACTAACAAAATGACTAATTGAAATGAGGCCCTAAGACTTCTTATTTATACAAATTGAGGACCCCAACAGTCCTCCTAAACTTTAGGAACTCGACTGCCAAAACTTGTAGTTAACAGCAACTTTACTAGCCCTTGCTCGGCTGCCCTTGTGATAATCAATGTGGTGGCCCTTGAACTATGAGCTTCTGGTGTATAATTCGAGGTAAGGGATCATAAATGAAGGAGACACCTTCCTACAAATCCTCTCCCTTGTTCTTCCATGAATTTGGCTGCCAAGTGCTCATTAAAACCTTTGATTTTGTCTCAAAATTGACCAAAAAACTGCATCAAGCACCCATTAGACTTGTTGGCATAATGGCTAACCCAATTCACTCTATTAGCATAAATATAATCAAAAACATGCAATACACTAATGAGAATGGTGGATTAATTCGAATTAGGAGGCTGAATGAGCCCATATAATTACTCATTTCTGGGGCTCATCACAGAACAACTAGAGTTCTATATGGCATCATACTTGTTGTATGTCATATTCACAAGATGTTAATTTGAGGCATTAGGTTGGAAGTGGAACTTTGCTCAAGAGATTACACCCATGCACATTTACTGCAAGAAATTGTCGGATATAGGATATAGGGGAATGTATGATCACATTACTGAGCAATTTATCTCCTCAACATACAAGAACTTGTTTGATATACATGTCATATAGGGAAAGGATGTTGTTATAATATGTTGATTGGTTTAATCCTAAGGATGCAACATACGTAATAGTATTTGGAGCTTATAAACCCCCTCATCAGTTACCTTTGTTTGTCACTAACAAAATAGTATTACAAGAGGTATCATATCAACTTACAACAATATTTACTAGCAAACTCATAAAGGAAAAGAAAGTTCCATGGCCTACCTTCCCTTTGTGTATAGGAGCTTATTGTATGAAAAAATTCAAAGAGGCAGAGGCAGAAGCAAAAGACTTAGAACAGTTCAGGTTTGATGAACTTGGCTTTCATAGGTATGGTTCAAAATGTATTTCCACCCAACACTTCAAAACAATCAAGTATGGTTGGTCATATACTCCAAGTATTGATGTAGATGAAGACAAATTGAAAAACTTATTTAATGCTACCAAAGCATTTAAGGCAACCCAAGGGATCAACCCTTCTAAGCCTAATAATAACCCAAAAATGGAAAAATAAGAGTCTCCACAAAGTATGTCTATAAAAGAGAAGAAAGTCTCATTTAAGAGGAAGCAAGAAAAAGAAGTTGCAAAGAAAGAAAGGCTAAAGAAATAGAAAGTTGAACAGGAAGAAAAAAGGAAATCGGAGGAGGAAGAAGCAAAAAGGAAAGTAGAGGAAGAGGAAAACAAAAGGAAAGTAGAGAAGGAGGTAGCCAAAAGGAAAGAAGAAAAAAAAAATCAAAAGCAAGATGTATCAAGAAAGTAAAATTTAGATGACATGAGGAAGAAAAATCAAGAATAAGTAAAGACAAATCAAGAGGAGGAAATGAAGAAAACAAAAGAAGAAGGAAGTAGAGGAGGAGGTAGCCAAAAGGAAATAAGAAGAATAAAATCAAAAGCAAGAGGTAGTAAGAAACTAAAAGTTAAATGTTGCAAGGAATAAAAAGTGAATAAGAAGTAAAGAGAAAGCAAGAGGAGGAAATGAATAAAATGGAAGAAGAAGAAATATCTAGGAAAATTGAAGAAGAAAGGAATGCCAAAGAACTAGAAGAAAGGAAGCAGAATAAGCCATAATGAATGAGCTAGAACAAGAGGAAATAAAGTCACACTACCTAATATAGATCTCACTCCTCCCATGCCTATCACTAATGGGAATTTCCCACCTAGAGAAATGGGAGTCACATTTGAAGAAAAAGATCTGGCATTGGACCTTTCAAGTTTTAGATTTGATCAGCTAAAAAATAGAATATCTCAAGAAAGGAAGAAGTTACTAGTAATACATAAAGACAAGCCAATATTAGTCAGTACCAAGAGGAACATAGTGATGGAAATGATAGTAAATCTTGTATCAATAGCTTCCACGGGATTCACATTATTTGCTACTAGTAAGAAAAACGTGCCACCTTGGGTAAATGAAGTAAAAGAGATGAAAGAGAACTTGGCCAATGCATAGTAAGAAAATGATAAGTTGCATGTGGAAATCCAAACTTTGGCATAACAACTTCACACAAAGGATACTTCCAAGCAGTTGTTTTGAAGGAGATAGGAGTGGTGGAAAGATCCATGAAATAAGTTTACATATAAATGATCATCCTCCATAAGATAGTAGTTTCACTAGAAGGTACTCAAAGAGAAGTCAAAAGAAAAGGGGAATTGGTAGAAAAATTCCTTAATAGTAATAGATCACATACATGGATGGAGCACTGAATACACTAACACACCAATCGATTTAGTAAGTAAAGGTAGAAAGGGTGTGGAGCGAGACAAGGAAAAGGTTTTAATTATTTTTTAATCGCATGAAAAGTTGGGAAGAGATGTGGCTAGAATATTGGACATATATCAGTCTCTTCATAACACATTGGAGTCCCTGATTAATTATTTCATGATAGCTTCCATCAGTGCACTAGGGGTAATGAGACATAAACAAGAGATTCAGCAAGAAAATATAGAAATGATAAATGTAATGAAACATGATGCTACATGCAAAGATTTGGAACCCGAAAAATAAGAAGTTGTGAATCATAATGTGGAAATAAGAAAAATACATAATGTTCTCTCTGTCCTTTTAAGTTTAATACAAACAAGTGAGAAGATTGTACTACTAAGCAATCTTGAGTGTGAAATTAGATCCTAGAGGATACTATCAACCAAGATTTAATCTATTGCCTATGAGTACAAAGCATGGCATGCATACATAACATAAGAACTAAAAGTTGAGGTTAATCATTTTGAAATCATAAGATTCGTACCATGAGAAAGTTTTATCTTAAATTTAGTTTCCATGTAATTTGTAAATGAAGTAATAAAGTAATTAGAAATGAAATAGAAAAGTCACATAGGAGATGAAAAGTCATGAGGGAAGATGAAAGGTCATGGGAGGTGAAGATTCACCCCATTTTGTATAAATATACCCTCATGGCTAGTTAGAAGGGACTTTAGTTTTTGGACTCCTTGAGCACCTTGTAGAGGAAAGCTAGCACATTCTTTTGAGAGATCATGTGATAGTTTGGCATTTGCAATATTGGATCTCGTCAATGCTTGGTCTAATGGTGTTTTGAATATTTTAGCTAATTTTGAGAATTTATTTAAGCCACGACAAGTAATGTCACTCATGTATTTTTGAGAATAGGAAGACTTATAGTGTGTTCATTGACTTGTAAGTGATTATTATTCATGTGTTGGAAATTAATGAACTATTACATCGATTTAAGACACATCTTTATTGAGATTGTTTGTTGATTTATGTTTTTATGATCATTGTTAGTTAATAACTAATTTGTATTTGATAATGTATATTTTATTTTTTGTTCATGTATCTTAATTAAAGTTTTCTTACAATCTTCTTTAGTATTCAGGTCCTTTTACTTTAGCTATTGACATACTCTTTATATCTTGTTCTTAAATTATTTCATAAAATTGTTCTATCTTGTTTCCTATTAGAAGTTTTATCAGGTTTCTTTACCCTTTCTCATATCGTCCAATACCATTTTCAAAAAAAACATGGTGGAAACGGGGCCCACATACCATATGGGACTCCTAACCCAAGCAGTTAAAATTTCAATTGGGATTTTGCACCAAGGAAATCCCCTTAATGTTGGCAATACATTCTAGTCCATCAATAGAAACCTTTTGAGAAAAGGTATATGTAGCAATTTTTGGTCCAGTTTGTGAAAATCCAATAATGAAAAGCATCATATATCATCCAAAAGCCATTGAATTCACAAATCACTTCCTTGGAAAAATAATAATAATAATAATAATAATAATAATAATTTACCACTATTAGGTTTACCTCCATGGTAGGGGATTATTATTGTTATTCAACAATGTTAGGTCTAGGATTGTCTTGTGGCAGATCTTATGGATTAGAGCCTTTTCCCCATACCATGTCCTTGTAGGAACAAATACTCTTCGGTTTTTGGCTTCCGAATCACCCCCTTGTAGCCTTAGATTTAAACCAATGGTGGAATTTCTTGAGATCTTATAATCCTGCAATTGAAAATTATCTTGTCGTTGCTCCCCTTCATGAAGGAGAAGTTGTGTATCTATAGGATATCCTAGTCCTTTCTCTATCTTTTTCTTGATATGCACCACATAATTCAAACCTGAAACCCAAAAAATGGAGGACTCCCCATTAAGGGTTTTAATGAAGATGTGCAAAAAGGTCAAAAGGAGAACAAATACTAGAGGTCGAAAGTTTGAGGAGGAGGCCGAAACCAAAGCTTAAGTTTCAAAGCCAAGAGGAAAGCCTAGATCTAAAGAGGAGTGCTAAAGTTTGTGATCGATCACATCAGAGCCCGATATTAGGAAGGCTGGGAAGAAGGAATATCAGACATCGCAATAGCAGAGGCCCAAAACATCGAAGATCACAATATCGAAGGTCTAGAACATCGTACATCACAATATCAGAGTTCTAGAATATCAAAGATTGCAACATCAAAGCATCATCACATCGAAGCATTGGCGTATCACAAAATTAGAACTTCTTAAAGTGAGAACCTTTAAAACATTGTGATATTATAAAGTGTCAATAGTATTAGAAAGAACCAAGGGATGCCGATAAAGGATTAATGAAGGATTTCAATGCAAAACAAAATGTTGAAGGGCCCTTTTCTCTCTCCTCTAGCAAGACACATGGCATCATATGATTGGTTTCGATAAAGCTACAATGGCATCTGATGTCGGCATGATGTGGTGATATGAAAGGATACGTGTCAGGAATTTTTGGCATTTTGAGGGGCCTAAGGGGACAAATATGGATGACACGTGTCACCACTTATGAAGTACCACATGGAGTGATGATTTCATTCCGAGGTTGAGGATGTCAAAACTTTAGAACAGTTGTTGTTTGAAAAAATTCCAATGAGAGGGGCTCTGATATTGAGCTGGAACATGGTCAAGAAGAGTTAAAGAACCAAGGGGCACAAGGCACCTAACAAAGGAAAAATGGCCCCTGGTAGGAACAAAATTCCCTAGTGCCTTAAGGCTAAGCCATGGGTCACAGCCCTCAGTCCTATGAGGAGCTAAACACAAAAGGGCCAAGGACATCGGAAGTCGGTGTTTTCGTAATGTCTTTAAAAATAAAGTTCCGATGAGTTGCAACTATAAAGTGGCACTAGGTAATGTTACAGGACATAGTGGGCCCTCATAGTGTAACACAAAAGTGTTAAAAGGTGGATGAGTTGGCAGTTGTGATTCTAGAACACCACTAAGGCCACCACAGGTGATCGCTCCCATCTCTAGAATGTGGGGAATTCAAGCAGTTATGGCGAAAATGACTAGTGAACCGACTGAGTAAGTGAAGAGGAACATCATGGAAAAGAAGTGGCCTGATGAGAGACCATCACAGGAATGGCATGTAGATACTTTCCTTAACCATCATTCAATTTTTCTTATTTCTATTATTCTGTATTTTTTTCATTTTCAAGAAAGGAATCAAATACTTTGTAATGATTTGGGTAGCAGAACCTTCACATGCCGAGACAGCTAATCGATTAGATAGATGGAGCTCGACTGAGATATTTCGTAAATTTTTTTCAAGCTCTCCCTCTCCTTATAAAAAGAGGGAAGAAACACTTAATAGGGGTTCCCAAATCTTGCATTCTAGTGGCCTGAATTCTGCTTTTGCAAGTTCTGAGCTCTTTTTGCAAAGAAAGTGGTTCCACTTCGGTTCAATTTTCTTGTTTATGATGTGCTTGGGCTTATACAATTGTTAAATGTAATGGATTGGTGATTTGGACTCCATTTTCAAATATTAATGAAGCAATTTTGTCGATTCCAATCAAAGCAATGTGTAGTATGTTTCCCCTTTGTTTATAATTTCATGTATGTCTTTCCTCCTCTGAAATTATGTAATGAAGTTGTTGGTTTCACTCCCTCAGGGTTGTATGTATGCTCCTAAGTATTGAGAAGTACCTGTGTAAATACATATTTACTTTTGTTATTTTGATAGCCTATAGTACATGTGAAATCACGAGTTTACTTGTGTTATTTTATAACCTATAGTACCTATATGTAAGCACATATTTACTTATGCTAATTGGTGACAAATGTATTCACTAGGCATAGAGCTTGAAACCTGAATTTGCACTCCACTTTTTCTGCATTTTCACCTGCTCATTCTTCTGTATTTCTACTAGAGATTATTTCTTAGTATTTTGTGTTATGTCAAGCCCTCTGCATCGATTTCCCTCCTTTCCTTCCTCATGTTCATCTATACTACAACAACAATGTTAAGCTACATATTCTTGGCCACCAGAACCAAGACATTTCTCTTTGAGATTAGCCATATCTACCCATGTGTATTTCAATCTATGTGTTTGCTTGAGTTTACCTTGGAGAAGGGTTATTGAGCAAAGCTCTAAATTATCTCTTTTCAAATTATGTGACATATGGAGGGCATTAGAAAGCCCTTTGATAGTTTTCAAAAGCACTCCTCTCGAATGCCCTAGGCACTGACCCTTTCCTTCAACCCAGGGATTCTCTCTAAGAGGCTTCTACATCTTCTTAAGAAATTGTGTGTAGGAAATATAAAAAATCTACAACATAGGAGATGAAATTCCACCCCTTTTTCATTTATTCATACCCTTCTCCTAGCCCAAATCTATTAGTAAAAGGATTTATTTATTTTTTTTTTCCGATAGATCTATGTCATTCGAAGAGCTACACAAATTGTATAGACCTAGATCTGCCCTTACAAACAAATAAGACCAAATACATGAACCCATACCAACCATATCTATGTGGGATTCAAGCCATTTATTATGTTCGAAGTTTCCTCCATCCACCACATGATATCTCACCCAGTAGTGTCGTGATGCAATCATCGTAGGTAGTGGGGAGATGGTGTTTCGGAGCCAATCTAGCAATATAATTAGGAGTGTTCCATAACAAAATAATTCAATAAATATCCACGATATGATCAAAGAATCTTCCATGCTTGTTCCATCACTTTGAAGCCCTCACTTGTCTTAGTATATTCATGAACTCGGGCAACGATTGGTCGATCTCATCCTACGCACCCCTCAGAAATGGACTTGCATACTCCAACCCCATCGAAAGCTCTAAATTAGCCATTGTAGTTATTGCTGCCAACCTAAGAAACTCTACATGTTGCAGAAACCCTGGGCTCTACTCAAATATTGAAAGGACATGTATCCTCTACACATACAAATTCATGTAGATAATTGTCTCAAAATTTCTACCTTGACTTGTGGATATACTTGCATGGTTTTTCGTACTTTTAAATAAATCCCTATCTTCTTCATCAGATTAATGATTAAGAATCCCCACAATAGGTGAGAAGGGCTCCCACTACCACATCAAGGTCATCTTCCCACCCAAGTTCAATTTTCGCAAGTGATATGATGAGCTTTAATGTAATGGCTTCAAGGCTTGTTGTTCAAAATGGATAGCTAATCGATATTTAACTTATATTGTTAGATTGAATAATATCATTTTTAATTATTAAATAGTAATATTACTTTAATTAATAATAATAATTAAATTTAACATAATAATAAAATAATTATATTGATTGATTAATAACTTGTCATATATAATAATTATAATTCTCTTAATTATTATAATAATTATATCGATTGATTAATAACTTGTAGTATATATAAGTAATAATTGTGCTAATAAGGCATGTCAATTTTGGAATAGGTCTTAAGGAATTTTAATTTAATTATCAACTAGCGCAACCATATAAATTAAGTGGCTAGTAAACATGGATAGGCATGAATCGATAATAAACATCTAAAAACTTACTTTGTGATACACCTCACTTTGTTAAAACTAAAAAATCATAAAAGCTAACTAAATTATAACTTTATTTTCAATTGTTATTATTATTCTTATTATAAAAATAATTAATATATTATCTTCAGAGGCAAGGATGGGAAGGGCCTGTAAGATGCCCACTCAATTGTGATAATCAAGATTCAGAGACACATCTTTTTGTGAATTTTGTTTTTTCACATGCGATATGGAGAATGATCTTGTTTGAGGAGGCTTGCGTGAGGACATGGTCGGGTAGCTTGTTAGAGTAATGCCTCATAGAGTGGACAAAAACCTTGACAATGGAGCATATTTACAACCTTATAGGTTTGTTCCTTTAGACTATTTGGCTACAACATGGTATAACCATATTTAAGAGACATGCTTGAATATATGACAAGTGGTGCACAAAACAAAAACATCAATGAAGGAACACAAGGTAGAAGGTATAAAGAAGAAGAAAAAAATCCAATTAGGCCCAGGATAGATACTTCGAAGGCTTGCGGATTTTTTGATGGAGCCAAAAGTCTTATCAGGGTTGTGTGTGAACTGGGAGTTGCACTTCACCTAAACAACCATCACACTTTCCTTCTTAGCCCAGGGCTAGAGCCTGGAACTAATAATAAATCAGAATTAATTGGGTTTTGGCTCATCTTTAACTTTGAAATTTCCAAGTCCACGTTGTCTTGGATAGACGGTAATAGGGTGCATTGTTAAGGCACTCCCAAATGTCAACTCATTGGTTCAATTCCCCATCCTATTCGGGTGTTATTCTTGGCAATGACCATGATGTAGCATCATTGTTTCCGAACTTAAAATAAAATATAAATAAAAAATAAAAACTTTGTAATTTCTAAGCAGGTGAAGTGCTTACAAATCTTTGTTGATTCTTGAGTGGTTATTGATTAGTTCTTGGGGATCAGTACATTACACAATTTGGCTTTAAATCCTTAGCAGCAAATAATTTTCCAATTACAGGAATTGTTTTAGGAGCTATAGGTATCGCATATCCACATGGTACACAAAGTTGATGTGAATAAATGATCAAAGGAAGCATTACTCCAACCTATTGGACATTTAGTGGTTACAAAAAAATTCATTGATGTTTTTGAGGTGAATGCTAGCAACACTTTCTGAAATTGAAGTTGTTGAAATAATTGGGACCTTGCATGTTTTAATGTTCGACTTTTTTAGGTTTTGTATTGTTAGAATGCCATAATTATCCATAGACATGTCCGGGAGATAAGAATTGAACAACATTGTGTATACTTTGATTTCAATGAAATAGAAACTATACAATTTTTTTGTGGAAAATATATATATATATTATTATATATATACATTTAAAAAAAAAATTGGAATAAGATTCTTGTCCATGGAGATGTATCCCCACTTTACCAAGAGATTATTAATATGTAAATAGACTTTGTTACAATACCATGAGTCAATACCATGGCTTATCAATACCATAGCCCAAAATACCATAACTCACTTCATATGGCACTTATCCATGTGACATATTTTAATTTATCAATTTAATTAAAAGAGAAAAAAAGGAATAACTACTTTGGAGATAAATCTCCAACTTTTAATTTGTGTATACTACTTTGAATATTCTAGAATATTACATGCAGGTTAAATCCATACCATCCACCTAACAATTATAGATAATTAATTAAAATTATGGAAACCTAATCCAAAATAAATGTGTCTATCAAGGTAATAATCATTTGGTGGATGGTATGGATTTAACCCAATGGAATATTCTAGAATGTTATTAATAATAGTAATCAAAGGTTGAGATTTATCTCAAAAGTAGCTATGCTATTTCAGTCATTTTAATTGAATTTATTAATTAAAAAATAACATATGAACATGTGTTATTAGAACATAAGTTATTTTTTTGGGCTATGGTATTAGTAAGCAATGGTATTAGTCCATGGAATTGTAACAAAGCCTATTTACAAGTTAATAATCTCCATGATAAAGTGGGAGTGAGTCTATATGGTTATGAATGTTGTTACATGCTTTTTTAAATGTGTGTGTGTGTGTTTAACTCATAAATTAAATCTTTTAATAATAATAATAATAATAATAATAGATTAGTAAATTTTTATGATTTTTTAATCTTGGCAATGTGAGATGTATTATAAGTGTTTTGATTTATATCCACCTTTATGTTTTATACTAACATGATTTATTTGTTTTGGCATGTGGTATTAGTAAGCCAAGCTATTGGCCCATGGAATTGCAACAAAGCTTATTTACAATTTAAGAATCTCCATGATAAAGTGGGAGGGAATATACATGGTTAAGAATCTTTCTAGTAGTTACATGTATGTTATAGGTCATTTTGTCACATTTGGTCAACAGGTATTCAAATGGGACAAATTCACATCCTTCAACATATTTTCATCATCCCTACACAAAGCCCTAAGCATGACTCTGTTAAATCCCTGAGTTTCTACTCTTAATTGTTGAGTTTCCAAGCTTTTAAGTCCCAGTACACCCTAGCCCTTTAGGGACTAGCGTTGACTACTAGGTTGACCCTCTCTGTACCTGCACTAATCACCACTAGGTAGCTCATTCTTGGGGGTGTTCTGAATCTAGAAATTTGGGAAAAATAAAAATAATCCAAAAGCTTTCTCTTCCAAAATATTTCTAAGGTTGTTTCAACCATTTACCTTGGATAAGAGTCTTGAATCCTATCTGATCCTACCATGGAGTTTTCACCTCTTATCCCTTGAGCTCATCTTCCCATATCAAGTTCATCTCAAGCCTAGATTGGTAAATGGATAATGATTCATGAACTACCTCCCTCATGTATATTTTATTGTCATCCATGGGCAAGGGGTTGGATTTTGGATGTTGATTCTACCCTCGTGTTGTTGCTTTAAGAGTCATTATTCCATGCATTAGGGTGACATAAAGGCATACTTTGTGGCAAGGAAAGGACAAGTCAACTTAGGAAGCTCTTCTACAAGATCAACTCCTATTTTTGGTTGTAACTCTTTCCATTTCTATTAATACAAAGAGTACATTGCTTTCCTATATATGATGTTATGATTTCATGTATTTCAATACCGTGTTGATCTATTGAATAAAGTGATTGGGATGCTACATACATGTCATAACCAGAGCTAGGATTGGAGTGTAAAAGCCGAGGAAGGATTGAATCCCACGACAGATCCCTCATATCGTCACCAATTTGTTACACAGAATCTACTAATGTGGACAGATGTGTCTTCCCTAGGCATGGTAAACTAACCTAGAACAACAAAAATCAAAGGGCACAATGTCTCTTCGATCAATTGGGTCGATCACTCACTAAATTATGGTACGTCTTCTAATCCTTTCTCTCATGAATTCCCTACCAATGATAACATCATGGAGATCATGATACCAAACGATGCATTGTGGAACAATCATCACCATCATTCCTCCTTGTCAGATTCCACACAGGTTAATCCTAATGACCTTTATCAACCCAATATCATTGAGCTATCTATTCATCCTATTGTCATTGTAGGTTCTTTTCCAAAATGGGGTATTGATTTCATGACATGTAACCCTTACTAGATCAGGGGGAATGGCTATATCATTGTAACAGTTGATTACTTTACCAAATGGGTCAAGGCGATGCCTACATTTAACAATATCAGTGAAACAACTGCATATTTATTTTTTAGCCATGTCATCGCATGGTTTGGCATTCCACAATCCATAGTTACGGATCATGAATAGTATTTCCACAATCATATGATATATGAACTGACTGTTAAGCTGGGACTTTACCATGAAAGTTCCACTCGCTATTATCCACAGGTAAATGGACAAGTTGAGGTTATCAATAAGGTTATTAAAACTATGCTTCAATGTACTAATAGGGGTTCATAAATCGGACTGGAATTTGCTTCTTCTTTTTTTCCTTGTGGGTATATTGAACCTTCGTTAGCACTACTACCATACTTACACTATTTCAGTTGGTTTACGGTTTGGAAGATATCTTCTGATAGAATGTGAGATTCTATCATTGAAACTGGATATAGAACTTATTCCTACCACTTTTGTATAAAAGGAACATTATTTTCATTTTACATGCTTAGATGGG
The DNA here is from genome assembly GCA_000404065.3 of Pinus taeda. Taxonomy (NCBI): domain Eukaryota; kingdom Viridiplantae; phylum Streptophyta; class Pinopsida; order Pinales; family Pinaceae; genus Pinus; species Pinus taeda. The sequence continues at coordinate 110,158 of APFE030298753.1, forward strand.
ACGTGGCGTGATGCCGCTTTAGCTAATTAATCTCATAAGAGACATATCAAGGCGTTGTTTCACAAGAGTGTCAAGCCTTGGGTCTTCTCAGAAGGAGGCCTTATTTTGCTTTAGGATCAAGAGTTTGATAAATTAGGTTCAGGAAAGTTTGAGCCAATGTGGTTGGGTCCATACATTGTCAAATGTGTTCTTGCAAAAGGTGCCTATGAGCTAGTATACTATAATGGAGTTCCATTGGCACAGCCTAGAAATGGGTTATACATTAAAAAATACTATGATTGACTTTGTGTAGTACATTTTGTACATGTTGTATATAGGTGTGGTGAGTGTGTTTATAGTGTGTCCCTTCATAATTTCCTTCGGTTTCTGTTAATTTCACTTACATTTGGTTTGAAGATGTCAGCATCCTTGGAACCATTTATTGGTTATGCTAATGATGTTAGTCAGAGTACTTGGAACCTATCTTCCACAACGTGGGCCATATTCGCTCCATATGGTGAGTTAGTGAGTATACAAGGTATTTGTCTCAGTTTCTCTACCAATAACATCAATGAGTATATCACAGAGATCAAACTACTATCTGATGATATTTCACATGGTATCTACCATATAGCCATCATATTGGACTCACAGCTTGTAGTACTACAGTTGACTAATGTCTACTCAGCTAGAAGCCCAACTATGCTTTGCATGTTCTTAAGGGTTCACCTTCTAGAAAGACACTTTGATTATATCCAATATCAACACATTTATAGAAATCTAAATACATTGTGTCATGCGGAAAGAGTTATTTTTGCGGACAAACCTAACCTCCCTAGGAGTCTAAGACTCTCTAGTGACAAACAAACCAAACAAGAGCAATCCTTCTCTAAGCACACGTTATTCTATGAGAGATCAAGTGTTCTCCGATCTTACCTTAGGTCCAAACGCTTGTTGTAGCAGTCCAGCCTTGCTGATCCAGATGAGCTCCTCCTTCACTTTAAGACCTGCATACACTAACAAAGCAAACGATTACATAACACCTGAATAATTCATAAAACAAAGCATATTCATCACATAGACCAAGGAGTACATGAAATAATTCATTAACAACAAATCATTGAGAAGAATGGACTTATTTGTATTAAGGAAACAAAAAAGGAACCATTACAACCTGAGCCTTGGTGTTGTGCAAGCTCCTCCCCGGGTCCAACAAGAGATTTCCTCTACTTTGACAAGCTCACCCACTCCCAATATGGCAACAAGGAAGGATAGTGATCTCTCCTCACAAGTCAACAATGGAAGTCCTAATTCCAGCAGCATTTACCCTTTAAAATGTTCAGCTTTCAACCTCCCCTCCTTTGGCCCAATGCCTGTATTTATAGTATTCTAGAAGAGGTTATTCAGTTCCAACATCAATGGGATACTCCCTCTTTTGGATGGGGTAGCTCCTCTCTTGATGGGATAAACTCCTCTATCATAGGGATGCATGAACCATCTGGAGGCGCTCAATACACGTCAAACACTCTTCTAGAAGGCTCTAGAAGTGACCACAAGTAACTTTTTAAAGATGAAAATCGTGCCTTTTGACCTTTACAGGGGTATGCACCCAACCTTTGGCTTACAGAGCGTACAAGTACGCAGGTACATTGTGTTTGGAGTGCGTACACGCAGGCAAGGTAGAGA
>APFE030298755.1:0-24672 GCA_000404065.3 Pinus taeda
TAATAATAAAACCTCCATTAACTAGTTTTGACAATAATAATAATAATAATAATAATAAAACCTCCATTAATTTTACCCTATATTGTTAACGTCATTAATTTATATGCTTATTCAATTTTTTTTTTTTACACCAAAATAATTATATTTTATTATTTTTAGTTTTATTATTTACCTGTGTTAGAAATTTAACAAACTTATTAAATGTAAGTGGGTTAATTATATTTTTTATTCATTATAATATTTAATTTGATTCCGAGTGATTTGGGAGATTAGCTTGTGGATTAAAAAACAATCATTCAAAGATTTTTAAGTTATATATATATTTTTAGTTGTTTCTTTTCAATTATTGGGAGTTTCAAACCTTGGTCATTTTACATAATTATCATAGTGGAATTTGACTTAAAAAAGAAGAACTTGGAGTAGGCTTTCATCCACTTATGTGTATATGGTGTATAGGATGATTAATATATGTTAAGTGTATATGGTGCATACGATGATTAATATATGTTAATGTAATTAGATAATTTGACGACTACTTCACAATATTCCATAACTTCCCTAATAAAACAAAAAAAAAACTTAAATTATAAAAAATTGCACCTTATTTTCTAAAATTTATTATTAAAAGTATACATATAGACTGATTCACTCACGATGGAATGCTTATCACCAAAATGGTACCAGCCTCGAGGTCAAGATTTATTATTAAAAGTATACATATAAAGAGTGGTTCACACTTGATGGGATGCTTATCACCATGGGATGCTTATCACCAAAATGGTACGAGCCTCGAGGTCAAAATTTATTATTAAAAGTAGCAGTTGTCTATAATGATACTTTTTGGCAGCCTTTCCTGTGGGTTTTTCCGGTCAAAATCTGGCAGCAATTTATTCGAATCGCAAGTTTGATAGCTAGTTTCGGCACAATCAAAGCGTCCCACGGGTTTTTCAGGGTGCTGAATCCAAATATGCAGTTCACATATAAAGAGTGGTTCATACCTGATGGGATGCTTATCACCATAAGCAAAATTTATTATTAAAAGTATACATGTAAAGAGTGATTCACTCTTGATGAGATGCTTATCACCATAATCGTACAAGAGGTGGGACTCCAAAATTTATTATTAAAAGTATAGATATAAAGAGAAGAGTAATTCACTCCGGATGGGATGCTTATCACCAGAATCATATGGTTGAGCTTGGACGCCCTTGGAAAGTTTAATTCCCCAAAATAACTTCTATTCCTCCACTCCTCCTCTGAACCCTAAACATGTGACCTAGATTGAATTAAACCCCATATTATTAAAAATATATATATTAAACATCCCACCCAAAATTTATTAATAGTATACATGTAAAGAATGATTCACTCTAATCGTACAAGAGCTCGTACGCCCTTGGAAAGTTTAATTCCCCAAAATAACTTCTATTACTCCACTCCTCCTTTGAACCCTAAACATGTGACCTAGACTGAATTAAACCCCATATTATTAAAAATATATATATTAAACATCCCACCCAAAATTTATTATTAAAAGTATACATGTAAAGAGTGATTTGATTCACTCTTGATGAGATGCTTATCACCAGAATTGTACAAGAGCTTGGACGCCAAAATTTATTATTAAAAGTATACATACAAAGAGAAGAGTGATTCACTCCTGATGGGATGCTTATCACCAGAATCATATGATTGAGCTTGGACGCCCTTGGAAAGTTTAATTCCCCAAAATAACTTCTATTCCTCCACTCCTCCTCTGAACCCTAAACATGTGACCGGGACTGAATTAAACACCATATTATTAAAAATATATATATTAAACATCCCACCCCAAACACAATTAAATTACTAATCTTGTCTAAATATTCAACCAAAACTGCTGGATATGCCAACGAAGCCATTAACTAATATCGTTTTAGACCATATATCAAAACATTATAATGCCGCATTAGAAATATATTCGATTCATAATTCTAACCCACTCCTGTCTAAATATTCAACCAAAACTGCTGGATATGCCAACGAAGCCATCAACTAATATCGTTTTAGACCATATATCAAAACACTGTAATGTCACATTAGAAATAATACGATTCAGAATTCAAACTATTAATATAGTTTCAGAACCAAATATCAAAATAATAGTCTCAATATGTATATATACATATTGAATCATAAGTTCTATCATCCCTGCTTTATCTAAATATAAGGCGAAGTTCCAACATCTTTCACAATTTCAAAATAACAGAGTAGTATATCAGTGACATCTTCACTGAGCAATCTGAACATAAGGCGAGATTCCAACACCTTTCACAATTTCTAGAATTCTGATCACCCGAGGCGGCTTCATGATTGAGCACCGATGGTACTTTTTTTATCCTTCTGATTACTTTTATATATGAAAATCTTTGCCACTAGACCGCAGAACTCTCTGCTTTCAAGACAAATAACAATTACAAGAAATAACAGTTTAGAAACAAAAAGACTATCAGGATATCAGCAAGAAAAACAAAACAGAGTGGTCTACTAAACGAATGGGTTTACTTAATAAAAAACATGGATGACATGTTATATTGGATTAACCGATACTCACTTCCATGGCTCGTCGCCCAGAAGTATTATGTCTCCTTCAAAGTCGCTGTAGGCAACCGACCAACCTTTGCTACAATCTCGCAGTTGACCTTCAAGATTGAACAACACTTCCAGTTCACCAATAAGCTCTGGATAGCCTTCAAATTTAGTAAGATCTACAGATCTCCCAATACCATTACCTTGTTTAAATACCTGCAGTTTAATGCAACAGGACATTGATGCTTTTCTCCTCGTGAAAAATCCTTTTAATAGCGAACAAATTCTGGAATTTTTTAGAATGGAATTCAATAGTAACTTATGATGTAATTATTCCGAAAAATATTGAATAGATTGGCAAAGTATAATGTGATTACTAAACAAAATTATTATCAAAATCAGTAAAATCACAAAAACAGAAAATCAAACAAGAAATCAATATCTTAGTTTTCCAAAACCCAAACCCTGGTTTATTCACTTGGTTGAACTTTCCAATAACCCAACAAATCTGTGAAAAACAACTTGTGATTAATCCGAAAATTATTAAATCGATTGGCAACTTATAATGTGATTAATTCGCAAGAATATTATCAAAATCAGTAATATCACAAAAACAGAACATCAAACGAGAAATCAATATCTTAATTTTCCAAAATCCCAAACCCTGGTTTATTCACTTGGTTGAACTTTTCAATAACCAAACAAATCTGTGAAAAACAACTGTTCAGCCCACTGTAAAATAAATCGTACCTTGGTCCGGCTCCGACTAGGATTTCGCTGATGTCTATATTGATCTTCATGAGTTTCTTTTGATGACTTGCAACTTCTCCTCTCCTGTTCAACTACCTTGGTCCGGCTCCGACTAGGATTTCGCTGATGTCTATATTGATCTTCATGAGTTTCTTTTGATGACTTGCAACTTCTCCTCTCCTGTTCAACTACCTTGGTCCGGCTCCGACTAGGATTTCGCTGATGTCTATATTGATCTTCATGAGTTTCTTTTGATGACTTGCAACTTCTCCTCTCCTGCTCACTTGTTGAAGTATAAGTAGCACCAAACAATTTGATACCCGCTTTAACAGGACGTGAAACACTTTTGGAAACGCAGCTGCCCAACATAGCAAAACCAGGATTCTCATGCTCAGGTGTTGCTCCCATGTTACACACTTGCATGTTTCTAGTTGCGTCCCTTTGGCTATCCAGTACAGTTGCACCATTATGTGCTCCTGAAAATTGTGATGGGTATGCTGATTTTCCTTTATCCTCTTGCTTCTCTTCAAACTGTTTTCCTGGAACCCTTAATGGCTGCGCATCTTCCAGAATACAGGGATTAGGACTTGTGAATGAGCCAGGGAACTTTTGCGTCCCACCAGTGGCCTGAAGAGCAGAGATTTCCGAAACCAAATTTCTTTTAGGGTTCATATCTTCTTGATCTACCAAACCCAATCTTTTTTCACGGTGCATACCTTCCAGATCTTGTAAGTCCATTGGAGAAAATCTTTCACAAGCAACTAATCTAGCACTACTGCAGCAGTCAAAATACTTGCAAAGAATTGATAAGTGGGGAGATGTAGCTAATGTATTTACTAGTTAATAGTGGCCTCTGGCGCTTGGTTACGGGTCGAGGTATCGCAGCTGCTAGAATTAATGGAGGTTGTAGTCGTGTGGAGGCAGGGTTGAATTTTGGTAACGCCACCTTTGTATTTATATTTTGAACTTCCAAAATCAGGACCACGCTATGTTTAGATTCTTCTGTTCAAACATGTGATTAATCTTCCAGATCTGCGGTTATTCAAATAGACACATCTTAATATAGACACAACGTTCTCGCAATAAAATTATCATGAGATTAGTTTTAGTGACTAATATTCATGACTTAAAAAAGCACACATTAGGAGAACATTGCCCGGACTAGAGCCATGCAAGCTCTTCTAGTAACAGGTTGTAGTAGTATGCAAGTGAAAGTGAAAACGCAGATATGCACTTTAGACCTGCATCATAGAGCCAGGACTTATCCCATGGCGATGAGGAGGAGCCTCCATAGTACCAGGTCCAACCACAGAGAGCGAGGCGACCAGCAGCCTCTATAAATATAAAATAATGTATCTAATTATAAACTCGAAAAACTACCAAATATTAATACATAAAATTGTACGCCATGTTTACACTTTTCTCCGGTTAATCTAGGAGTAATCTAAAACATCTGGATCTCTGGTTAATCTTAATATAGACACAACGTTCTCACAATACAATTATGAGGATAGTTTTGGCGACTGATATTCATTAAAAAAAACACATTCTAAATATATTAAATTGCATGTAAGTATAAACTCAAACTACCCGATATTAATACTTAAAATTGTAACTCAATGTCTTTTTTATTAATATAAAATTGTATTTCACTTTTTATTAATATAAAACTGTATTTTTTACTCGGGAAAAACTTGTCATAATTAATTGTCAACTATAAAATTGTATTTCTTTTGAGAGGTAAGAAATGGAGACATCTGGAATAACCATTTCTAGTTGTTCACATGGAATGCAGACTAAGTCGTCACCCTTATTTAAGGAAAATCATGCCATCTGGAATAACGCGCTAGTGGAGAGGTGTTTTAGGAAATAACCACGCCACCTGGAATAACGCGCCAGTGGAGAGGTGTTTTAGGCCGTTAACCCATTTCCTTAGGTCCAAGGAAGACCAACTCTTAGCCAGATAAAAACACTTTTATGGTATACTCCGGGGCGATAAATTATTCAAGGAAAACCACGCCACCTAGAATAACTTGCTAGTGGAGAGGTGTTTTAGGCCGTTAACCCATTTCCTTAGGTACGAGAAGGATGAGCTTTTAGCCAAATAAAAACACTTTTATGGCATACTAAATTTGTATTTCATTAGTTTAAGTTGTTTTATTTTTTATTTAAAATGTCATAGATATTATATTAAATTCTTTATTATAATTCTATTATTAATTGTTATTTTTTTAATGAGTATGAATTTTAATTTTAATATTTAATAATATTTCATTAGTTTAAGTTGTTTTATTTTTTATTTAAAATGTCATAGATATTATATTAATTTCTTTATTATAATTCTATTATTAACTGTTATTTTTTTAATGTGTAGGAATTTTAATTTTAATATTTAATAAATGCCAAACATAACTAACAAACTAAATTTTCTTTTTTCACCATTTTTTTCTTATCAATTTTGTTTAAATTAGGGTAGATATTTTTAAAAATCATAAATTTATGTTGATTAATTTTGAAGATGGAATGTGTTAGGGGTTTGTTAGGGTGTTGAATCTAATTATGTATTCAAAAGTGTATTTTAAGTAATAAAAAATAAGAATCTTACTAAAAATTCTCTGTTTCATTGGACCCAAAATGCCATTTCATCTATTAGTTAGAGCATCAATAAATAATAAATAATATGACCATATAACTATTTATTTTAATCTATTAATAAGGGCTTGGAGTAGTTAGTCTTTCTCATAAGTAAGAAAACATGTTAACGACCCAACCTATTTCCATATCACTAATGGGTAATTTCAAGTGGGGTAATTTTCTTTGAATAACCATGATGAGTCCATATGATGATTGTCCCACCATTGGTCTGACACTTGAGTTATGATAGATTTTCTTACTACATAAAAATATAAAATTAAATTAAAAACAAAAACTACGTATAATAATTATATTAAATTAAAAACAAAAACTACCTATAATAATTATATAATCGCCACTCTCTCAACCTATTAAATGGCATAGTCTAACTTATAGATGAAATAGTGTTTTTATCGAAATCCAACAAAATAATTTCAAGATAGAATGCAACGTTTGAATTCTGCAAATTAAACAACAAAAACTCAAGGCTTTAAAAGTCTCCATTGGATTTTGCTTAAAATTTACCAGAAATATCATGAAAAAAGCCATTTCGTCTATAAATTCGACTAGGCCCTACTAAATCGAAGTTCAAATTTTTTTTTCCTTTTTTTTTTTTGCATTAAGAGTAAATATGAATAGAATAATTATTGGACATTTTGCATTAAATAAAAACTAATTGTGCTGAGGTGTTCTCGAACATGGTAGAGATATTGTAATGTTTTGTTTAACATTTTGACTCAATCAATCATTATAATGATAATTAATAATTAAAGTAGTCTACATTCATGATGTACCAAGAGCTAAGACTCTTTCAACATTACTTTCCCAAATGGCATATTCATAATCCTTGCATAGCATTAATATATTTCATAGACAAAATTAATTATTTTCCTAATTATTGTTATAGTTATAATTAATAGTTAAACTAGTCTAGATTCATGACGTACCAAGAGCTAAGACTCTTTCAACATTAATTTTGGATATGACATATTCATAATTCTTGCATAACATTAATATATTTCATGGATAAAATTAATTATTTTCCTAATTATTGTTTAACCTTCCCATGGTATGCAAAGTATCATAATTTTTTTAGCTACAATAATTAAAAATTTACAAGTTACCAGGGGATGTTACATTCCCCCCCTCATTCTTAACACCATCCCGGTGTTTTTGCGTCCTCAAAATAGGTTTCAGTATGCTTCCTTCATAATTTTTTCGTCCTCCCAGGTAGCCTCTTCTAGGCTAAAGTTCCTCCACTGCACCTTAACCTAGGTGATAACTCACTTCCGCAATGTTACTTCTCTATGATCGAATATATGTAGAGGTTTGATTAGGAACTCATCGTCTGATTCAACTTGTATATCATTCCTAATTATAACATTCTTAGGATCATATATATATTCCTTTAACAAAGAAACATGAGAAATGTTATGTATATGTATGTGGCTGCACAAGGCTAGTTGATAAGCCACAGGCCTAATTCGAGCCAAAATTTGAAAAGGGTCGTAGTACCAGGGGGCTAGCTTGGAACATCCTGCCCAACACATAATCTTTTTTTAGGCTTCACTCGTACATACACGTGGTCCCCAACATGAAATTCTCGATAGTTTCTTTTTTTATCAACATAGGTTTTTTGTCTATCTTGAACAAACTTCAAATTCGACCTTACTTTTCTTACGATTTCTTCCATTTCTTCCAATTTATCAAATCCCAATATCAATTCGTCTTCAGAGCCACTCCAGTTTATAGATGTTCTACATTTGGGTCCATATAACACCTCAAACAAGCTCATATTTAGGGAAGCTTGATGGTTATTATTGTAAGCAAATTCCGCCAAGTGTATATAGTCCTCCTACTTCATCAATTGATACATCACATACATTCTCAACATATCTTCAATCACTTGGTTTACACATTCAGTCTGTCCACTGGTTTGAGGTTGGTATGCAATGTTGAATTGCACTTGAGTACCTAATCCATTAAACAAAGATATACAAAATGCAGATATAAATTTAACATCCCTATCAGAAATTACCACTTTTGGTATTCCATGCACCTTGAAAACTCTTTCATAAATATATTAGCAATTTGAAACATCTTAAAGGAACATTACATTGGAATAAAATGAGCATACTTACTTAGTTTGTCTACTACCACCATTATATAGTCATTTTGTTTCTTGGTCTTAGGTAGGCCAATATTGAAGTCTAATGTGATAGTCCCCCATTTCCATTCTGGAATAGGGAGTGGGTGGAGCAACCTAACTGGGTGTTGGTGTTCAGTCTTTAGTTGCTGGCATTCCAGGCATTTAACTAATTATTCAACCACTTCCTTTTTCATACATGTCTAGAGGTATTCCTTCCTTAATGTAGTAATCAAATTTTGGTAGCAAGGATGAGTTGCATAAGGAATTTTATGACACTAATTTAGAATCAACTGCTTGATGCATAGTTGACTAGGAACATATATTCTACTTCAATATATCAACATGTTCTCTTTATTTACCTCATATCCTAGTTGTTGTTCGTTGTTGTTTGGATCCTGTGCTTGCTACCATAAAAACCGATATTCTAGATCTCTTTGGAAAACCTCCTTAATCTGTTCTTTAAAAGCAATTCTTACTTTAGTAAATGAGATTTCATAGACACATTTCAACTTCCTACTTAAGGTGTCTGCAACCTGATTCTCCTTTCATTAAATGTTTAATTTCAAACTCAAACTCACTCAAGAAACTGATCCAACGTGCTTGTCGAGCATTTATAGTAGGTTGCTTAAAATAATTAGTTAAACTGCTATGATCTGTCACTAATATAAACCGTTCCCCAAGTAAATAATGGTGCCACATTTTTAAGGTGTGAATCACTGTTGTCAACTCCAAGTCATATGCTAAATACTTTTGTTCACGATCCTTCAATTTTTGAGATTCACAGGCTACAAATCTATCCTCGCGCACTAACACTCCCCCTACTCCCTCTTTACACTCATCTGTACAAATAGTAAATTCCTTGTCTTGGTTAACAATTCTTAGAATGGGACAGTGGTAAGTAAATGTTTCAACCATTCAAAACTGTTTTGATTCTCAACTTTCCATTTGAAAATTCTTCCTTTCTTTTGCAGGGTGGTAATGAGATAAGCCAGTTTTGAAAATCCTTCAATAAATCATATATAGTATCCAAACAACCCCATGAAGGATCTTATATCAACCACATTCCTAGGAGCGAGCCATTCCATACTAGTTTTATCTTTTATGGGTCTACACCAATTTCATCCTTAGTAATAACATGTCCTAAATATTGGATTTGTTCCTTATAAAACTCACACTCACTGTATTTTTCATACAATTGATGCTCCCTCAAGGTTTGCAAAACAATTTGCAGATGTTTTTTGTGTTCCTCCATATTTCACGAATAAACAAGTATATCATCTATAAAGATCAATACAAATTTATCCAAATACTCATGAAATATACTATCACAAGACAGATAAATGTCATGGGGGAACTAGTTAGGCCAAAGGGCAGAACCATAAATTTGTAATGCCCATAGCGAGTTTTGAAAGTTGTTATATATATATATATATATATATATTCTTATCTAATGATACGTTGAATGCATGTCAATTTTAGAGAATACTATAGCCCAATTTACCCAATCAAATAAATTGTCAATACAGGGTAAAGGGTATTTATTTTTCATCGTTAACTTATTTAATTGCCTGTAGTCAATACACAATCGTAGAGTGCCATCCTTCCTTTTGACAAAAAGTACTGGAGCTCCCCAAGGTGACACACTTAGGCAAATTTACTTGTTGTCAAGTAACTCTTGAAATTGCATTTTAAGTTCAGTTAGCTCAGGGAAACTCATACAATAGGGTGCTCTTGACACAAGAGCCACTCCTAGAACAAGTTCAATGGTAATGTCTATGTCCCTTTTAGGAGGCATTCCAAGGATATTTTCTGGGTAGGCATCAACAAAGTTATGTACAATAGGCAGATTCTCTAGAGTAACAACCTTATCCTTTGAGTTTGTATACCCCACTTGTGCCACATAAATTTGACATCATTTCCTAATACATTTTGCCAATTGTGAAGTTGTGACTGGTCTTTATTTTAGGGGTATTTTCAATCCTTGAAATTCTTGCCTCATACCCTCCTCATCCAAATAACTAATTTTTTTGTCTTTACATTTTTATGAGAGACCAATGATTTTCCAACCAACACATACCAATTAAAAGGTCATAAGATCTTAGGGGTAAAAAATTTAAGTTTTCTACTATTGGCTGTCTTGCTAGCTCTACAGGACAATTGTCAACCTTATCCATTACTCTTCTTTTTGCCCCTGTAACTAGTTATACCACCCACAGATTTTTAAATTTGGTGGTTTTCAAATGACATTTTTCTACTAGCTTAGGACTTATGTAACTTAAATTAGCCCCTGGATCAATTAAAATGGAGACAGTTTGGCTGAAAATTTTACCTTCAAACTCCACCATGGTCAATTAGTACTCGACCTAGTGATCCTCCACTGCAGCATTGATTTTTGGCAAGCTCCTTGCAACTTTTCCTACTATGGACGCTTCCTGAATCTGCGCTACTTGTTCTATTCTTTTCTAGTAGGGAATTTTTGACATAATGCGGTTCCCTACATCCCCAACACTGTAATGAAGGTCTAGTTGTGGGTTCCAGCTCTTTTACCAGACCGTTCATAAGGTTTTAGCTCATTCTGCAATTTAATCCTTTCCTCGGTCCTCCCTGTATAATTTTTCTATTGATTCTTGTAAGACCCTTTAAAATTCATAGACTTCAATCATTTAAAAATTTGTGAGGGTTTAAGACCCTTCTTTTCCCTCCACTTTTTGCTTCCATCCCCATTTTCCTTCATCTATTGGTCACATATTCACGCTTTCCTAATAACTTCGTCCATGGTTTTACGATTGTATAATTCCAAACATTCCTTCATGAATACATGTGAACTACTGATAAATTGTTGGAATTTTGCCTTTTCTTCACATATGTAAAGGACATATCGCAACAAGGATGTAAATTATTTATAAAATCATTCATAGAAAGCTTCCCCAAACAAATAACATGAAATTCCTTTTCCTTTTAATCATAAAATCGTTCGGTTAAATATTTATCCTTAAAATGTTTTTGGAAACTTTCCCAAGTTACTTCTTGTTCCTTAATTCCCATTGTTGGTGTCCAGGTATGAACAATTTATTCACACCTTTTCCTTCATTAATGTATCAATCCAGGTGAGTTTTCTTTTCAAGGCAACATGCAAGGTATATGCAGGGGCGAGGTTACAATCTATCATTGACCAAGGGTTCGTGATTACCAAATCAAAGCATTGCTAAAACAAAAATAGAAATTCAACTGGAGAATTTAAAAGGTTATTCACAGTGATCTAAAGAATCTGAAACAATAATCAAGCAATAAACACAACAATACACAATACACACATAACAAGGAAACATGCAACACCTGATCAGAAGAGTGGGCCTAGCTCTTTGATTAGGGCTGCGTTACTCACATCGAAGGATAGATCAACAAAAAGGTTGTATTTTATTAATCTTAACAATGCTGTTACAATACAATGCAGGGTCTGACTAACCCCTGATACAAGAATGACCCATATTTTATACAGTACAAAGGGGAATAACTTCTCTCCCTTAAACCTGGCAACTATATACCCAAAGATATACATCAGTTCAATCACAGCACTAGCGCTGAGAGTGCACGAACAGGAATGATCCAAAACGGGTTGAGAACAACTGCAAATTAGTCATGCTGTTTTGTCGTGGTCGATCAGTTGCTGTGAATCGCGGAACTGCTACAATATGCCATGCGATCAACACCTGCACTCCATAATCTGCGGTCATAACATGTTTTAGTGGTTCGCATAGGTAAAACCCTCATGACTCTTATTCATTAATTAAATATCCCAAGAGATGAGAAAGGGGAATTACCTCATAGTTTTACATAGTAAATGTATGCGAATGAATACAAAAGGGATGAAAAGAGGACTGGAAATGCAGCGAAAAGATAGGCTAATTTGGTGCCCAACATCTCCCCCCAACTAGCCTTCTGCATACCTTGTGTAGATCGCCATATCCACAGGTCTGGGTTGGATAGGTCTGGGTTGCGTGAGATCGTATTCCTCAGCCATTTCTGTTCCTGGAACCTTAAACCCCTATGAGAGAAGAAATTCCTTCCACCAATCGTTTGGTATATTATATGCTGGGGTGTAGTGCTCTGCTGGCAACCAAAGGATAGGGTACCGAAATCATATTCCCATCCACCAGACCCCACATGTTTGGATGCATGCCACATAACTTGGCACCTCGCTGGGTGCTCATGCAAAATTTGGTGCTCCAAACAGTCTTCTGTTTCGAATAGATGTGGGTGACATCATCCACCTTTTTTGACAACTATCCAGGGCCTCTGCTTGAAACGTGACCAATTTTTTCACACAGAGATCGATACACCACTTTTTTGTCCTCGACATCTATTCCTTATTTCCCATAATTTCTAAAAATGTAGTGTGCTTATTGTACATAGTCATTGATCTCTCAGGTTCTCCTCTTACCATAAAAGGCTTCGTGGCCTGATTTGACTTGAACATGTCAGAAGCCTTCTGCCAACTTATCTGATTAAAAGTGTAAGAGGTGAGGGCCCTTAAATGAATGTCCCCCACATATCGAACCAGATTAAATTCTCTCTCAATGCATAAGAGATACCCATGCATGTAAAGCTCACACATCAAATGATGATTTGGCACATTATGGGCTCCCAATATCCAGAGGAACTGTACACCATCCTCAATTTCGTGACTAATTTCTTTCTGGATGCTTTCCAAATAGAAGAAAAGAAATTGTTCATGCAAAAATAAAGAATAACTGGAAGCGGGAGGGTGACATGCCATCACTTCTTGTGCTAAATGGAACATCTGGTCTTTATCGATTTTCAACTTTGCCACTTGCCTTTCCAGTTGCTCCACCTTGAATTGTTGCGTTACATGCCTCAATCAAATTATATCAATGTGCTCCACATATTCGAAGATAGCCATGGATGCTCGTTCTTGGGCTTTCTTCGCCTTGTTCCGATATCGTAACGTGGTGGATTTCCAAGTTTGTACTTCAGCTGTCAAAGAAAACTCAACGCCTTCAAACAAATATTCTATCGGGTCTGTCTGAGTGGCAAAAGAAGTTTTTGCCACTCCATCTACCTGTTTCCTTGCTTCGGTTGTCATGGTTTTGGGCTTCTTAGCCCGACGCTTATATTTCTTCATGTGTTTCTTCAGCCGGTGCATCTGTTTCCTCAACCTCTTAACCTCTATTTTGAGCCGCATTGTTTCTTTGAATTGCAGTTGATATTTCTGCTTCATAGGCATCCTTTGTTGCTCACACAATTCTACCCATTCTTGTTTAACCACCACCTCATTTGGTACTGGAGCCAGTTCAATAGGTGGTTGATTACTCGAGGGAGTATCCACAGGGTTAATCAATGGGGCTTCTTTGCTTGGTCTCTCTTCCTAGGGAGCAACCACTTCCTTACTGTCTCCTGCCTCGTCCTGTAGTAAAGCTATCTCGATAGGTGGTGGGCTCACTTGATGGATGTCCATCGGTGGTTCAGCCAAACTTTCCCTTCTAGGTTCCCTCATTTCAAAAACACCTACCTCTTCCTCTATTTTGGGTTCCTAGAAAAGGTCTCTATGGAGGTCCGTGGCCAACTAACATATGGCAGCTGGTTCCTTATTCGACCTGTCAAACTTCGAAATCAGCTTGCCCCTTTCGGAATGGAAAAGTAAGAGGAAAATTGAAAGAATTTTCCTACTTGATCTATCTCGGCCCCAGTTATGGCCTCGAGATCTTTCCCTCTATCTGCAGTGTCTCTGCTATGAGTTGAAACCCTTGCCAGTGTAGTCCCCTATTCTGAGGTTGACGCTGGTTCTTGTGGAACAATGTCAGTCCCAACATTTAATTCCTCTGTAGTCTCCAGGGTCAGACAGGTTGATGGTGGTTCTTGTGTAACACCACCTTCCGTATCCAGCATTTCTTAAACAGAAGATGCTGGCACTGTTTCTTCCAGCACGACATTGATACAAATGTATTCTTGAATCATCACATCAATACCATCCATTATACCCATAGCCTCTCCTTTTGTTGTCCCCATGGTTCTTTCAACTTCAGGTCCCTCTCATCCTGGTTCATCTTCCTCCTTTGGTTCTACGTTCGAGGGTGGTTCTTATGGGACACCCCCAGCTGCAGTATTAACGAATTCCTCCACCTTAGCTTGATGTGGTCCTTCTTCACTTATTACAGTGCTGCTGATTTTCTCCACTAGATCCATGTTCAAGGATGGTTCTTGAGTGACAGCCTCAGTCATTATGTTGGTGGCCCTTTCTGTAGCACTTCTTCTTCCATCGATTCCACAGTCGAGGCTGGTTCTTGTGGAGAAGCCTCAATTATCCTCTCTTGTTCACGCTCCTGGTTCTGTTCCAGCCCCTCGGGTTCCATCTCCATTTCCTCTGGTTCCTCTTGATCTACGTATTCATCTTCTGATCCAGTTCCTTCCTCAATTGCTTCCGGCTCTTCTTCTCTAGTGGCTCTAGTAGCTATTATCTCTTCCTTTATAGAATCCTAGAATGTTTCCCATGGGATTTGAAGTCGACTGATTGCATGCATGACTAACAGCCAGACCAGACCATGGTTGGTAATGACTGCCACCACTGGTCGTGAACATCGAGTAGAGTGTGCCATCAACTAGAGACTCTTTAATAGGAAGAAAGGCATATTCAATGAGAAGGCTTCTGCCTGTGGAAACTACAGGTGAGCCAATATTCTAAAATGATATTTAAACATGGTGCTATACCTCCCCTCGTAGGTCATGTATATCATTACAAAACCTGCTACCTCACCCCATGGGTGTGGTAATGAATTCCAGTCGTACCCTCGGCCTTTCTAAACTACGTTTTCTCCGACTTGTAAGAATGCTTCGAGGAACTCTGGGAGAGCGGTTCTTCGTGAAAACCATTTCTGACCCTGCTGGGGTAGCCCACTGACCTCTGCAATGGTTCCTTTTGTAACTAGGATTTATATCCCCTAAACCTGAGAGCTCCCTTCC
Source organism: Pinus taeda (assembly GCA_000404065.3). Taxonomy (NCBI): domain Eukaryota; kingdom Viridiplantae; phylum Streptophyta; class Pinopsida; order Pinales; family Pinaceae; genus Pinus; species Pinus taeda. The sequence goes on from APFE030298755.1 coordinate 15,080, forward strand.
TCTAAATTGAGTGAAAATCCAATCGTAATCGCTTCATTAAACCCTTCAATCTGTCGAAATAGGCGTTCCACCCTGCATTTTCAAAAACCTGCCATACTTCCCAATTGTTTCGAACCATTGTCATGCCCTCCGGTTCATGGCGCACAACCAACCCACCCATCGATGTAGGAACTATATCAACACAGTGGATACAGTCGATTGGTAGGAGAGAGTAACAGCAACCCAACTAATGATGACAATAATGTTAGCATGGTGGCCGCGAGGTCTGGTACACCTCGAAAAACACAACAAATAATGGCAGGGTATGGAAGTACAGGTGAATGATTAGGGTGATTGAATACAACGTACTGGGGAAATGACCGGTAAATTTCTTGGCATACGATTTCAAATTCCAATGCATAGGAATCATGATTACAAAATCGCACGATTTTTTGTTTCCGTCCACATTGGATTTGGTAATGACGTGATATGATTATGATTTTAGGTACATCGTCGTTTATTTATGACGGGACCCCCAAACTTAAATGTGACCATCCACATCACGTACTAGTCTCTTCTTTGGAATATTTTAATTAGATCCATAATAGTCAATGAAGGCATGCATGGTGACCTACTTGGCGGTGAAGTAACAACAAAAATAACTGCTTTGAGTAATGACAACGACAGAGTAACAGCGCCGATGGAGTAACAACACCTACAGTACAGAGTAACAACATGGCGGAGTAACAACAACTATGGAGTAACAAAACCAATGGAGTAACAACAACGACGGAGTAACAACACCGACGAAGTAACATCAACGACAGAGTAACAGTAACTGTGGAGTAACAACACCGATGGAGTAACAACAATGACGGAGTAACAACACTGGTGGATTAACAACACGACGGAGTGATAGCAACAACGGAGTAAAAACACCGACAAAGTAACAACAACAATGGAGTAATAACACTAGCAGGGTAACAACAATGGCAGAGTAACAACATTGATGGAGTAATAGCAACGGCAGAGTAACAACACCGATGGAGTAACAATAATGGCAGAGTAATAGCACTGGTGGAGCAACAACAACGACGGAGTAACAACACCGATGGAGTAACAAGAATGATGGAGTACTAACAAGTATGGAGTAACAACAACGATGGAGTAACAACACCATTGGAGTAACAACAACAGCGGAGTACCAACGCTGATGGAGTAACAACAATGGTGGAGTAACAACAGTAACTATTACTTGAAAAAATTCTCAGTTTCTCCTTGTCATAATTCAGTTCTTATTCCTGCAAAAAGACAAACAAGTAGTAACAACATATATATATATATATATTGACAATATCGGTTAGATGATATATTACCAAAAAGGGACTTGGAGCAAGCTCCTATTACATTCAACTATATTTGGATAGTAGAGTAAGCAGTAAGAGGAGAGTGCAGTCCCCTCTCTTGTGCTTAGTTCCCAAACTTCCTAAATTCTTTTAAATATTCTAGTATATTGTCGGACGTATTGACCTACTATGAAAGCAAATTTACATAACATATATTCTAATAGGCATTATGGTTTATAGCCTGAGTATTCTTGATCTGCTTCAGCCATGTTGTTGTTGTTGGCTAAATTATCTCCTTCGTTGCTCATAGTTTTGCTCTTGTAGTTGTCTACGGTCTCTTCCAAATGCTTACACTTGGATTTCAATATTTTTTTTTTTCATTGCCATATTTCACCTCTATAGGCTATACTCCATTCTCATTTCACTTCTCAGGTCTTTTAGAGACTGTTGCAACCCATGTATCATGACCTTGTTCCCTTTGAAAGCTAGGCATGAGTCCTTCCTAGCTACCTTCTCAATGGGATTAAACTCCATCTGACTACTTTTTCCTCTTGCTTTGTTGTTGCTACCTGCGCTTCCTTGTTCCTGCGTTGCTTTGATTTGTTGGTCTCTGTCCTAGGCCTTTTAATATGTTGTGGAAATTACCACTGAGTAAATAGTGGTGGTGAGAGGCCTATGAATTAGGATAGGTGGGAAATAGGCATAGATTATTGGAGCAATTTGTGGGGAGGATTGAAAGCTGATAAGAAAAGGATGGTTGTATAGAGACAGAGGGCAGTTAAGAAGACATCTAGGAGACAAAGACTGGTTCAACTGAGACAGAGAGCAGAGAATTTGATAGATAAGGAATAGATGAGCAGAGACAGATTGATGAGTGCCGGAGGGTGCGATGCCTGATAGACATAGAATAAGACGGGATGAGAGATGATCACTCCTTATGGGCCACGATGTGATACGTGGTGAACAACAAATGATTAATGCACAAAGAGCAATGACTGCGCTGAAGGAATGGTGAGCTGAGAGGATTATAGGGAAGAGTTGGAGGCCAGTCACAGATTTCAGGCAATTTAAGGCTTCGGTGCGTGGTTTGCAAATCACAATTCAACTGATCCTTTGATGCAAATACTCTACTAGATTACCTCTATTCTTATAGTTATGACGATCGACCCATGCATTGGTTTTTGGAACTGTCACTTGAGTTCTCTTGTCCTCAGAATCTCAAGAATATCCTGAGCTAATATTTGCTTGCTCGTGAGTCTTATGACTTAGATTGCCTTCTTTGTCAACTATCTTGTGCGTATCCTTGTTTCGTTGCTTTTTCCTCTGCCTACTCGTGCTTTCCAGAGATTTATTTGGGCTGTATGATTTTTGGCTTGTTGTGTTTTTGTTTTTTGATTTTCTCCTTGATTTATCTTGATTCGACTCTTTATTTTCCAGAAATTTATTCTTATCCTATTTGTTTTGATATTATGGAACAGAGAGGTGGTATTCTTCATTGTTCTCCCTAACTATTCCTTTATTCTTCTCCGCCACTTTATTTGAATATTGATCCACTTGTTGATTGTGGTGTCTTCGAATGTGTTTGAAGTTACGTTTCCTGAGTCTTCTAAATTCCTTCTAATTCTTTTGATGGTTCTGCTCATAAACTCGTTGCTTGGACTTTTGGTTTGGACCATTGCCTGGATTGTGATGGCTGAGTGTCCTATGATTATTGGGTTTTGGATTCCTTTTTTTTTTATTATTTTTGCCCCCATGAGTAGACTGTAGGCTTCGGCCCTATTGTTGGAGATTTGTCCCAATCCCCATTCGTATGTGACTATTTTTTTCCCACTTGGGTCATAAAATATTCCCCTTGCTCATGCCTTTCCAAGATTATTCTTGGAGGCTCCATCAAAGTGCATATAATATTTGTTTTGAATTCTTTTCCAACTTTCAGTTTCTTCTTTAGTCATTCTTAGCTTCCAATTTTTTCCTAAGCTTTCTTTTCTCCATTCTTTTTTACCATTGTTTTTCATTATGTCTTTGTTAAGCCAATCTCTTTCTTCCTGCTAAAGGATACTATTACCCATTGGGGCAAGTCCTTTTTCATTGAGAATTTATGATATTAGTTCCCCTGCTTTTGATAATGTTTTCCCAATTCTAGGATTTTGGTTTTTGAAGATACATTTATTTCGAGTTAGCCAAATTTGCCAACATAGGATTGTTGGAATGCATTTCCATATTCTTATAATTGTGGCTTTATTATTTGTTGTGTATGGATAGGGTTTCTCTAGATTTTTGAGGAATTTCGGCATTGGTTTCCCATACTCTAGATTCACTTCCAACGGGCTTAAGAGTCGCTCCCAGCATTCTCTTGAGAATTTACAACCCTGAAATAAAAGTTGTATGTTTTCTTTTGCCTGTTGACATAATGGGCATCTTGATGGCCCTTGGAAGCCTCTTTTTTTAAGATTTTCACTTGTTAATACCTTTCCTTTTAATATAGTCCAAATAATTTTAATTTTTTTTTTTTTTTTTTTATAATTTTTTATAATTTGATTTTTTATTTGATTTGATTTTTTTAATTTTAATTTAATTTTTTAATTTTCTATATTTTAATTTTTAAATTTTTAAATTATTATTATTATTTTATTTTATATTTATTTTTTATTTTTAATTTTTAATTTTAATTTTTAATTTTAATTTTAATTTATTTAATTTTATTTATTTATTTTTATTTTTTATTTTTTTATTATCGTGGGCAAACTTTCAGATTTCCATGCTATCTTCCATGGTTCCCAATCTTATTGGTTGGTTTATTCTTGGAGAATTTTATAGCCAGTTTTCATTATATATTGCCCATTACTTGGGTCCCAAAGCTAATTGTCTTCCTCATCCCGATGAGTTGGTGTTGCCCCTTTTAAATGCTGCTTTATTTTTTCCCATTGTCCTTCCAGGTTTGCTAGTATTGCTGGCCTTCTCCATTCCTGCCATTCTTTCTGATTCCATAAAGAAATTAAATGTAAAGTTTTAAGGCCTTTCCCTTTCATCCATTCTTGAATGCCATCGATTTTTGGGTGCTCCTGTAGTGGTTCTTTTCCCATAATTATGTCCTCCCAAATCAATACTTTTTTTCCATTCCCTAGAGTTTTTGAAATGTATTTGCTCATTGTTGGGATGACTCTTTTAACTAGTTTCCATACTTGGGTGGTTTGCCTTATTGGGATGTTTTCATTTAGCAATTTCTCCTTGGAACCATTCATGTATTTGTTTATGAGGGCTTTTTTCCACCAATTCTCTTTACCTGTTATGAGTCTCCAAACTATTTTCATTCCCAGAGCTGCATTCATGAGCCTAGGTAACCGAATGGACAAGCCTCCTTGTTCAGATGGTAGTACTACTTGTTCCCACCTAACCAAACTGAACTTTTTATTTTCCTGCTTCCCATTCTGCCATAGAAAGCTTCTTAGTATTAATTTCATTTGTTTGTGGGCACTTGCTGGTGCCATGATTAGTACATATTGATATATTGGCAATGCAGCAAGAAGAGCTTTAATTAATATCACCCTTCCAGCCATATTTAGCCACATCATTCCCCAATTATTTATCATGTCTTGCATTTTCCCAATTTGTTTTGTCCATATTTATGCCTTCATGATCTCTTTTGATATTGGTAGTCCCAGATATAGGAAGTGGCTCCAGTTTTCCTATGCTGGGATTTCCATGATTTGAGAAATTATTTACATGGTTCTAGGCGGAATGTTCCACCCATAGATCTTGCATTTTGTATTATTCAATAGCCCACCTGACACCTGTAGAAATGCATCCAGTATTTTTTTGAATCTTCTTGCTATTATAGTTGATGCTCCTCCCAGCAGCAGTGTATTATCTGCAAATAAGGAATGATTTATGGTTTTTATTCCTTTTGCTATTCTCAGACCTGTGATGGTTTTTTCTTTCCTCTGAGTTTCCAATGCTCTACTTATGTTTCTACCATTATTATGTATAAAAAAGGGGATAGGGGGTAGCCTTGCTTGAGTCCTCTTGTACTTTGGAAGAATCCACTGGGTCTTTCGTTGATGAAGGGGGTGATCCAGGGAGTGCAGATGCATACTTGAATCACTTCTATTATTTCTTTTGAGAATCCCAGCTTATGGAGTATGACCATTAGATATGGATAGCTAACCCTGTCGAAAGCATTTGCCATATCCAGTTTGACTATCATACCTTTTTCTTGCTTTAGAATACTGGAGTGGAAAACCTCCTGAACTATTATGACATTGTCTATGATTTTTCTATTTGGGACAAACCCTCCTTGGTTTTCTAAGATAATAATATGCAATGCTTTCTTGATTCTATTTGCCATTATTTTAGTTATTATGTTGTAGGAGGAATTTCACAAAGAAATGGGCCAAATCCTGTTGAAGGTGGAGGGGTTTGCTTCCTTTGGGACCAGAGCAAGATAGGATGATCTTGTGTTGCTTCCCATTTTTTTTTTTTTTTAATATTCTTTTCCATTCTTACAAAGTCTTTCTTGATTGTGTGTTAGTGATTCCTATAGGAAGCTATTGTGAATCTGTCTGGCCCGGGCGCTTTATCCGGATGCAGGCTCTAGATGGCCTCCACAGTCTCTTCTTAGGTGAGATCCTTGCACATATCTTTGTTTTGTTCTTTATTTTTATTTTTATTTTTGTATGCTGCAATATTTCTTCATATTCAACTGTTTCTTCTGTTGCTGACAATAAGTTTTTGAAGTGCTTGTATGCTACTTTTTTAATTTCTTCCACTCCTTTTACTTCTTGGTTTTCCACTTGTATTTTTTCTATCTAGTTTCTGGCCCTTCTAATTTTCATATTGTTGTGGAAGAATGACGTATTCTTGTCCCCTTCCTTGAGCTAGAGGCTTCTGGATTTCAGTCTTGCCTCTTCGTCTTCTTTCCTATTTTCCTTGTATATATCCCAGAATATTTCTTTCTCTTTTAGGTAGTCTTTCTTTCTTTCTTCTTTACCTTCCTTTTTTGCTTGCATACTGTCCATTTTTTGTTGTAGCTCTTCTTTTTTTTTCATTTATTCTTGTCCATTCCTTTAGCTTTACTCTTACATTTTTTTATTTTTTCTTCCATATGTACTGTGGTGAGCCTGATATTCCTAGTTCCCAAGCTCATTTAACTAATTCGCTGATTTCTTTGCTGCTATCCCAGGTTGAGCTGTACCTGAACGAGAGTGGGCCTTAGTTTTTCATTTCGCCCAATGCTATCATTACAGGTTTATGATCTGAGGTTGTGGCATGGATGATTTTTTATTTGATTGAGTTATACATTGCTGCTATATTTTCTTGAATCAGAATTCTTTCTAGTCTTTCTTTTATGTTACTTTTTCCCACTCTCTTGTTATTCCAGGCATATTTTCCATTATTTGGAGGGATATACAGGAGGTTGTGTTTCTCCATTATTTCTTATATAGATTCTTTGGATGGATCTGCTTGATAGTTTCCTCCAAACGTTTCCTCTATACTTCTCACCAGATGTAGGTCTCCTCCCAAAATTATTTTTTCGGCTTGCATTTCCTGTAATACATCCTTCATTGTTGCCCAACACTGTTCTTTCTCCTTATAGTGATTAGGGGAATTTATATTTATCACCCTGTATTTCTCTTATGTGCTTATCCCCCCTTAGGTTCGTTAAAATCCAGTGCTGCCTTGTTCTTTTTCCCATTAATTCCCATATTCCTTTTTTCCAGATTGTGAATATACCTCCTGATGCTCCTGTTGCCTGAATTGCTTCCCCTTCATATTGCCTGAACTTTTTTTTTAAGATTTTAAGATTCCTTTTTTTTTACTTTTGTCTCGTGGATCATAAGAATATCCGGGCTTTCTTTTGTCAGAATATCTCTTGTTGCATTTTCCTTAAAAGGAGTCCCCATTCCTCTGCAGTTCCAGGATTCTCCTAAACAACTGGGACAGGACGACCACTCTCTGATTCATGGGAATCTGAGGAAATGAGAAGAACATGAGAAATATGATCACTACTGTCTTTGGGAACAGATTGAAAAATTGAAGGGGGAGCCAAGTTGGCACTCTTTCCGACCAATGGTTGGTCAGGAACAGACACAAGAGAGTCATGCTCAGGAAGAGCAGGATGGGAAAGAGATGAATCCAAGTCAATCTCTTTACCAACTAAGAGAGGGTTAGAAGAAAGCCTTTGATAACCAATAGGAAGTTGGGGTTGAGGAGTTGTAAGGTTTTCCAAAACTTTGAAAGTTTTATCCATAAGAGGACAAAGGTGAAGAAGATTCTTCCCTTCACATAACCTATGGGGGAATTTAATTTTTCCCTTCTTCTTACCATCACTAGACGAGGGTGTAGCATCAACATGATCTCCAGAGGTTGATGGGGATGATCAATCCAGATTTTGAGACCATACCTCTAAGACTCTGGGAATACTAGAACAATCTCGAAGGAGATGGTCACCCTTACATAGCCTGCAAGGGAACTTTACCTTCCATAAAGGATTAGAAGGTTTTTTGATGGGAAGTGCTTTTGGAGCAATAGCTACATGGTTGGCCTCTCGCTTATATGACTTCTTCTTCTTCTTCTTAGCCTCCTGGTTACTGGATTTCAAACTTTCACCAAGCGAATTGGAAGAGGGGGGTGAAGAAATAGGTGAAGAAGGTGAGAGTTCAACCTTAGAATCAACATGGTGTTGTTCAGGTGAAGGAGATGGTTGGACAGAAGTTGGGACACTCAGGACCGCCGAGTTCGAAAATAACTAGATAAGTAAACTGATGTAGGAGCATGAGGCTTGAAGACAAAATGCTTCGAATTTATTCCAAAAATACAAAAAAAAGTTTACAAGCAAAGGAGTGGGATCCTTTAGCTGTCAATTTACAAAGTTTTCTAGATGGGATTTGAGCTAGGATTTAGGGATTGAATGATTTTATGATTAATTCAAGCTGTTTAGATTTAGTTGAGATTCTCAAGGAGAATATCAACTAGATTAGATATTGTCTAAGATTAGGCATATTTGATCCATTGATTAAGGATTTGATTGTTAGAATGAAATTGTATTTATGTAAGTTGTGAATGATTGTAAAGGGATTTTTGACAGATTTGGCTTGATTAGGCCGTATAAGATTAAGTTATAGAAATTGTATCTCTGTGTATTTGTGTATAATTGGTCAATCTCGGAGGCATTGTATTCCTTATAAATATCTCTAAGTTCTGTTGATTTACATTTTGAATTTTTAATTAGAGTATGCAAAATCTGTATTGTACTGTACAATCTTGTGTTTTCCATGTTTTGAAATGATTTGGCTATGTTCTAAAAACATTGGAGAATATGGTTTGAGACAAGTTAAATGTAGTGGAAGTGTTAAGTTTGACAGAACAGAGAACAAAAAACCTGACAAATTGTGTTAACCCAAAGGAGTCTAGAACTATCCGATCTACAGATCCAGTATATCTAATGGTCATTGCACACCAATAAGATCGTGCATTAGTCAAGGAAGAAAATCGGTTTTATCAGTGAAGTTGGTTATCGGGTGAAGAAAAAGTGGTATGTGGTCTTTTGAAATTCCAAGTGATTCCATCTATCAACGAGCATGTATCACTCAGGTGGAGAGAGAAAACCACTTTATCAGGTGGGTAAACGTCGTGCAAGATCCCTGTCTGATATCGTTATTGACCATTGGATCAAGTGTTCTTTGAGCAACGGTGGAGGATCGCCAATTAGTTTGTTGATTGGGTGAACCAACAACCATCAGATTGAAAGGTAAGATCAACAACGGAGAGTTAAAGTGATAATGGTTGTGGAAAAGTGGATGTGATAAGGAATTAACCAAAAGTTTGAATTCCTTTTGATTCTGTGGAAATTGAAAGGTTGTCATATTGCGGTTAAAATTAAGCAGTTCTGCTAATTTAGCCAAATAGCTCATTTTGGAGGTAGATGACTGATACTCCAAAGGAAATCCAAGAAGAAGTTCCACCTGAACTTGCAGAATCATTTCTAGATTTGAATGATTATCCATTACACCTGCACCTAGGCCTCCATTTGACATCTTTAGCCGGGTTATGGGAGTCGACTTTGAGTCATTCGTCGCCAAACCATCTGTTGTGTTGTTATGTGTTCAAAGAGGTCTGAAACAAAACATTCAACCGCAAAATACCTATCATTCATTGTGTCATCATTGAGTCAGTCCTTGCAGCAATATTTCTTCAACTTGAACTATGATTTCATGTTGTGGGCTTGCCTGCGACGAGTCATTTTCTATCGACATCAGCACATTATCTGGA
>APFE030298761.1:1327-20846 GCA_000404065.3 Pinus taeda
ATTGGATGCTTCGGCATGTATAAATATGTATTGTAACATTGAAAGGAACATAATGAAAAATGAAGCTGGTAGTCCCGATTTTGGGATCCAGTGGGAAATCTCTGTGTATACGTGTTTTATGTGTTATGCTCTCGCATTTTTATTTTTCCTGTGATTTATGTGTATACGTGTTTTATGTGTTATTGTTTGATAGGTTTGGATTTTAAGTGTTAATTTTTGTAATCATTGTATTGCATATACATTAGTACGCTAATAACATTTTTAAGCCAAAATAAATCTTTTGTTATAAAAAAAATATTTTTATTTTAGGTTATTTACTGACTTTAAATTAATATATAAATTGTTCTTAAAATATTTAAAAATTTAAGACCAATTTTATTTGTATAAATATTTTTCGGACAGAAGTCACATTACAGATTTTGGCAATGAGATTTCGAACCAACAAGAGTCGAGCTTCATATCAGATGTAACACATGAAAGAACACAATATAAAAAGAAAAGTTAAAATAGAGGAAGACATGTCCTAACCACCATACAGTTAGAAAGGAAACGACTATATATTAACTAAGGGGAGGAGAAGAAATATTTAATTATTATTTAATTAAATTTAAAATAATTTTAGTAATAGTTACTTTATTCTCATAATATATATTATATAATAAATAAAACTTATTAACTAAAAATGGTTATATCATTAATAGTTGATTTAATATATTAATATATACAAACATTTTCGATTTAACTTATTAATTAAAAGGTTATAATATTTGACTAGGGTTTTATTTGATATTTAAAATTATTTATCTTTTTTTATAAATACTATCATCTATAATTAAATCAATATTGGATACAACATCATTATATCATTAATAAAATTACTAATATTTTCATATTATTAAGCTTACTAAATGTTTTTAAAATTATTATATTAAAACATAATTAGTTTTTAGACAAATTATTTTCAAGACAAACTTTTATATTTAAGATAAAAATAGTTTTAGACAAAACTTTATATTTATGACAAAAATAATTTAAGACAACTTTATATTTAAGAGAAAGACCACTTAAGATAAAAGTTTATATTTTAAGATAAAAGTTAATATTTAAAACAAAAATAGTTTTAGACAAAATTATTTTAACACAACATTATATTTAAGACAAAAATAGTTTGAGACAAAAATATTTTAAGACAAAACTTTATATTCAAGACAATGGCCACTTAAGACAAAAAGTTATATTTTAAAACAAAATTTTATATTTAAAACAAAATAGTTTAAAGACAAAAATATTTTACAGGACAAAATTTTATATTTAAGATAATGACCACCTTAAACAAAAGTTTATATTTTTAGAGGCAAAATATTTTAAGAACAAAAATTTAATTTAAAAATTTTGTGTTATTTTAAATTTTGATTTAAGTGTATTTTTAGTTATAGATAGTAAAAATCAAAGTAATTATTATTGTTTTGTATATTTTTCTACATAAATGTGATTTTTAATTTATTAAAATATATAAGAAAATGATATTTAAAAAAATTGTCATTTTATTTATTTATTTTCTCTTGAAAAGCATGTATTTCATTAAAAACAAGTATACAAAAACTTTATTCTTTCATTGAAAACAAGTATACGAAAATTGTTCAATTACAATATCCTAAACAAGTTTGTTGACAACTATGGCATTTTAACAATCTAGAACCTAAAACAAACAAGCATAAAAATAGACAAGTACCAACTATTTTAACAAATTCAGTTTCATAAAATATTGTTGCCGTTCATCCTAAAGACATTAGCGGCTTTTTCTATAAGCGACATGGGTCCATCTTAACTCCAGATCTAACAAGCACCGAGAGAGATCAAATCTCTTGAGGTACAAAATATAACTGAAAACCTAAAAACACGAAGAAAAATTTACACATCAAAAAACATAGTCCCTTTCCACCCTTAACATACCCCAAATTAATATAAATCTAAGCTAGCACAAAATATGCATTAATTATTCTAAAAAAATTCACTAAATATATTGATTGGTATTTTTATTTTTTCCTTATGGAATGAATCAAAGGATATTTAGACCAGGAAACATATATTTCAATAATCCTTATTTCCACGACCTTTCCCCATTATATAGGAAGACGTTCAAAATTTTATGGAATGAATCAACTTTAGACCAGGAATCTTATATTTTAATAATCTTTTATGACTTCTTATACTTGCGGGAGCATATTGTAATGAGTGTGAGTCGAAATGTTTTGGATTTTAATTAATGTGTAATTTTATAGAACTTGTTCCTCAAGTTTATTAAAATTTGGTAAAATTAAATATTTAATTTATTATTTAGAAATTGAGAATTAATTTTTAAGTATTTAAAATTTGAATTTTTTAGTTTTTGATTGGTAGATGACTAATTTTATGTGATTTAATATCAAATTTTCATAATTAAAAACTGTTTTAAAAAAAACTTCCGATTACTAAGTGTTTTCATAAATTAATTATCATTTTTTTTTTCCAAATTTATGAATTTCCCCATAATTAATATTTTCTTTTCCAAAAACAACATTACATTAAAGAGTTTAACTAACCAAGGAAACTCGCCTGTTTAAAAAACAAAAGAAACGACGACATATTACATTGATTTTTCCCTTGTTGATTTTCTTTAAATTTTCTCTTATTGATTTGTATTATTGAATGAAATTGATTCAATCATTTCCTTCAATAAACTTTACCTATATTATATATTTCCACAATTCAATTTTAAATCATGATGCTATATAAAAAATAAAATTTAAGTCAACGCTACAATAAACAAGTGCTACGTAGTAGCTAGTACTTGTCATTTAATTTAAATATAGTTAAATTGGAGTTTGGATTGCTAATAGACTATGAGCTGATCGATTAAAGCCTTGATAAAAAAATAGATATGAAAGTGAAAATGTTGTGTTAAAATGGTGTTTTTTGGTGCAATTCAATTTTAAATCACGATGCAATATAAAAAATAAAATTTAAGTCATCACTATAATAAACAAGTCCTACGTGGTAGCTAGTACTTGTTGTTTAGTTTAAATATACTTAAATTGGAGTTTGTATTGCTAACAGGCTACCAGTGGATCAATTAAAGCCTTGATAAACAAAATAAATATGAAAGTGAAAATGTTGTGCTAAAATAGTGTTTTTTATGAACATCCCACTTCATTGGCTATAATAAAGCTCTATAGCTTTATTTCATTGACATGTTTTATTCAAATTGATATGGATAAACTTAGTTTCAATTGAAAGAGATGTGAATTTCAAAAAACTTGTTTTGCACGAACATTTGTCTCCTACAATGTTCACGGGCATTATACATGATTGATATAGAGATGAATGTAATTGTGTCTGTGGCAGTGAAGACCAACAAAAGTTTTATTGTGATCGCTAATATTAACGTTTCCAATATTCTATTCTTATATACTAACTTCAACTATAAAGAAAATCATAATTTTTACAACACATATTGATCCTATACTATAAGATTAAATGATAAATAATGTATACAACAAATAAATTTTAATGGGTGAGATGCAGTAGAAAATCATCAACTGTGAACAACTTTTATTAAGTGAAATGGATTAGAAAATCAAATACCAATATGCTCAGCTACGTAAATAGATAATAATATTTAAAATGAAACCTAGACATTAATATAAACAAAAGAATATACTTCAACAATAGTGAAAATTAAGAATTGAAAAAATATAAAGAAAAAGAGTATTTATACTTACAAAATGAGCACAACTCAAAATAATCCATAAGATTACTTCACAATTCGACTTTGATCGCAATCCTGCAAATTTCAAAGAAAAAATATAAATGAGACATAGATTTATACTTTCGAAACAAACAAAAATGAAAGAAAACATTTATCCTAAAATTGTGCATATGGTATTGTCATGTTATTTAGACTAGGAACGTAAAATCGGCAATAAAATCATAAAAAATTCCATAGATAATTGCATAGATATCATTGAGGGAGTTTTTTTCAAAGAAAAAAAATTGTTGACTCAGTGAATCCTACTCTGTGTAACGATATAAAACTAGTCTACATATTCTGTGGAGAAATTGTTTTACAATAAATGGAGTAAAAAATTCCCAGCCAAAATCCAATATCCAAATTCGAAGAAAGTTAATCAAATTGCTATGTTGTGATTATCTGATAGGGTTTTATGTCAAGGTCTGGCCTTTGATAATTAAAAGACAGAAGTAAACAAATTTAGTTTCATTTTATAACGGCCAAGCGTTGGGGATTTCAAGAAATCGGGAAATAATACCAAAGCATAGGAGGAAATAGAAACTAAATGGAAAAGGGAAATTGAAATAGTAGTGAACCTTACCACAAACAAGGGGAGGATGCATGGTATAGTTTCCAATGGAATCGAAAATAGGAAAGAGAAACAATTATTGCAAAGTAGAAAGTAACAAAACAAAATAAAATATATTGGAAAAAGTTTTTTTAATTGTTTTTTTTTTCTTTTTTAAATTTGTATCTTAAATTGAAAATATGGAGAAAAAACCTATAATTCATGAAAATGGGTATAATGGAAAAAAGTAAAGAAGATTAAAATGAAAATGTTAAATAAAAAGGAAATAAAAATAAAAAAAAATAAAAATTGGTAGCTAATCGAAAAATAGAAGTTACTAAACAACACTAATAAGAAAACCTCAACCAATCACCTTAGAAATAAATAAATTTAAATAATAATAAGAATAACATAAATTGAATTCCCAATGTTAAACTTTGGATAAGCAGCAAATTTTTTTGGTCAAAGACAAATTAATAGAGAATCACCTATAATAAGATTTTCTCATTTGTCTTCACAATTTTAATCATAATTTAAAAATATGAAATATAAAATATTTTTTTAGGAGTCTTTTGCACGAGATTCTTCATATTAATTTGATTTTTTTGACAAGTTTTTTTTACCATAATATTATTTATTTGTTATTGAATTAAGATGAGTATAAATTTAAAGTGAAGTAAATAGTTTGTTACAATAATTAGCTTTAAAAAAAATTATTTATTTTATTATTGTCGTATATATACATTATTTAATATATAGATACTAGACATTGTAATTTCCTCTCTTTGTTTGTGTGGCATATCCTCGTAATTTGTAAATATTAATTACCATAGTAAAAGACATGATACTATTGCATAGGTTTAGGGAAGGTCAGATGACAAACTAGAATCTTTAAATTTTTGTTTGATTAATAAATTATGTCATTAAGTTGTGAAAAAGTCATGACATCTTGGAAAGAATGCCAATTGTGTCTCACATGTCAGTTGAGTAGACAGTTATGATCAGGTGGTAGCCTGCCCATATCTTCTCCTTGAGAATTATTTCTCAAAATATGGGAACCAAAAGGGTAATAGGTACCTGAGGTAACCAAAAAAAGGAGGAAAAAGACAAAGTTGTGACAAAGACTTTGTTTTCAATCCGTGCTAAAGAGTCAGACATATTTATCAAGCTAGGTGGACTAAGTCTAGTTAGAACCAGATAGTCAAAAAAGAATTGGTTGCATGTTGTTACAGACTACCCTGCTTATGAGAATAGCACAGGGGGAGTGTTAAACATTAATTTGTCACTCTCTTGATACTCCCCGTTGTTGAGATTTTCTATTTCATAACGTAGGCAAAAATCTCTAATGTGTGACAACAATAGGATTTGTTGCTATATTAGCTCCAGTTAGTTGGGAAAAAGTTAATGTATCCTATATTTGTTGTGAGAGGATTTATGAGTCAGTTAGGTTCTCTTGGCTATAAAATATATGCCCGTACAGATATTGGAAATGTGAGAGTTTGTGAGGAAAATGATTATCTTGTAATCTCCTGATTAATAACAAAGATTGTCGATGCCTCTGTTTGGTGGACGTAGCCCAGATTGGTTGGGTGAACCACGTTAAATTACTGTGTCTTTAGTGTATGTTTTTAAATATGTTGTGCTTGTATCTGTTCTATGCTGCTGCGCACTGTTAGATTAACACCCGTTTCTGATCCCAGAGAACCCTAGTAGTGACTACTATGTTACACTTTCACCATGAAACCTATGCTCTTGCATCCCTTGAAGTTTGAGGAAAGAAATCCCCACTCCCTTCAGAACATTTCCAGAGAATCCTTCTTAAAACCAAGTTTTTAAGATCAATGCTCTTTCCCCGTGTCTCACCTGCGCCAATGGCAGAGTTTTACACTGTGACCCGCGCCAATTGATGCTATTGTTAGCCCAATACCCATGTCGATCTACTTCTTGACTATTTTTATAAAAGGAAACAAAGTTTCGCGTCTAGAAACTTCTAGTGGTGATGTGTTGGAGGTTCATTTGGTTGGATAAGGGCTGAGAAATCCATATAAGGTTCTTTCCCCCTTAAAAGTGGACCTTCCCAAGGAGATAAGACCACCTTTCCCCTTGAGTGGATCTCATTTATTATCCTCCTCTCCCTATATAAACCACTTCCTATTACCCTTTTTGGTTACAATACAACACATAGTGAAAGTGGTGGAGAAATAGAACCAACTACAAAATTATGAAATCTTTAGCTTTTGATAGAAGAAGATTAATCTTAGATGACAAAAGACTAGTCTTTGATAGCTAAAGCACGAGGAGAGAGAGTTAGGGCTTGGAAGCCATTTCATGTCAAGCTAGAGGAGGAAAGAAGTGTTGAAAAGGCGTGTAGCGGCACTTGGATACTGCAAAGGGGATCTCCAACATCAAGGCTTTGGTTGTATTTCTCTTCGAAGTTTATTTTAATACAACTAATGGTTTATTTCCTATATCGGGTGTAATATTACATTTGATAGCCTAGAACTCCTTGAACTTTTAAGTAGATTGGATTTGATTTTATGCTATCACGATTGCTTTTGTTTCTTGCATGTTTGTTTCAGGTACTTGAACGAAAGGAATGAAAGGAAGCTCGAGCAAGGAATCAAGATCACCATCAAGTGGATTAGTGTTATAAGATGTAGGCCCTCTTATTCGATTCTAATATAAGGAAATTTACATTAGATTGTCTTGTTTATGGCTAGAACCACTCTCTTGAGCTAGAGGGATCGTCTCTGTCCACATAGAGGATATTCCTACACCACAAATTGGCTACTCTGTTGGGGAAATACATCTCCTTTTCATCACTGTGTTTTTTCTACTTGTGTCTCTAGTTTGTTTATTTATGGTCTTTTGGATATGTATTCATCTATTTGAAGGCATACAGACACTAGCCCACCCTCTGATGTGTTAAGTCTAGCCCTGTGTGAAGTTTTTTTTTTATTTTTTCTTTGAGTCCCTTGATCAGCGCTAGTTTCAGCCAAACAGTTGTGTCGATCCTCAATTAGCGCTAGTTTTAGCCAAATAGTTGCACCAATCAGTGCTAGTTTTAGCCTGATGGTCGTGCCAGGCCCCTTTTTAGTGCTAGTTTCAGCCAAAACATCATGTCAGTTTCCGAGTTAAGAAAAATTGGAGTTTCTCCCATTCCAGTGCCAGTGTGTCTTGACCCTATGATTCTCTTCATTCGCCTAGAAGTGACTAGGATGCTTTGTTTGTTGGGTTTGATTGATTGATTGGCTTGAAGTTTCATTGCTTGATTTTTTTATTTTTTTGGATGGTTTCTATGACCCTAGGGCATCTAGGTCAACTACCATTCATTTGTTTGTGTACTCATTGTGTCAATTTTCTGATTTGCTACTTCATTTAATCCATCTTTTATTCACAACATATCCATTGAATCATTTTCCATTGAATAAATGAAATAGTCTCGTTTGTTCTCTTATTACAACTGTCTCTTTTCTCTTTCCGAGCATATATTGCATTGCTTGGTTTGTCGGTTGAAGCATTTATGTGTTTGGTTTGTTCGATTTAGGGAAGAAGTTGCTTTTGGTTTCATTTATCATGCTTTGGATTTGATTGATGCTTGTTTGTTCATAATTGTGAAAATTTTCATTAAAGTGCTTTATGTGAAAGATTCATTTTGGATTTTATGAAAAGAATAACATCATTCTAGTTTACTTAAGCAAAAATATTGCATTAGTAGCATTATTGAGAAGCTAGAATTGCATCATCATAGGCATGAGAAATGAAATAAACTTTTTTTGTTGTTAAAGGAAAAGTAAGTGCATTTAGGACATATATTAGTAAAAGATTTCATTCTCCGGTTGTTGCGTTGATTGTGTGTTATCTATCCCTTAATTAATGTAAACTTTAATCGAAGACAAAGATTTCTTTTCTCATATAGCTGCATATAGAAGTTCACAGATGACAGTGATAGGGCCTTGAAATTGAAACCTAATTCAAAATAAACCATTAAAATTTATTGAATTAACCTAAGGAAGCGTTGGAACTTGACACGAACTTGTGCTCCCTGTACCGTCGTGTATATAAAGGGAGACCCCTATAGATTGCAATCCTTTATCCATAGGAAGTCGAGTTTGCCACCTTGTAAATGTGATACACCGAACACAACATTTGGGGACATTGCCTACTCGTACTTTTTGGTTCGCCGGAAGGTATTCTGCAGTTCACGATTACCTAGTAATCCTTTATGCCTAGAGTACCCTGAGTAGTCATTTTTTATCTTTCTTGACTCTTTAAATTTGAAAATATCATCGAGCACTTGTCCTTTCGAGCTCGTTAAATCTGAAAGTGACTAGAGTCACCTTTTGTCCTTTTCTCAACTCTTAAAACATGAAAAGGAAAAGTTTTGTTTCAGTTTCTTAAACTTAATTGCACACCAAATATTCCTGGTTAAAGTTATCTTCCTTAGTGATTCTTTAAGGTCGATTCCAATGGCAAAATTTCTAGAGTTTACCAATCAAGGATTCCCCTCCAATGTGAGTCCTATTCCTTTTCCTTCTTTTGGAAATGTTGGCACTCCTTATATGACAACATTGTCTCTTCATGTGTTAACTATTGATTTACCTATTTGGTTATTTTCAACCTCAGTGGTCCCAAGTGTCCCAACTTTTGTCCAGCCTTCTCCTTCACCTGAACAACACCATGTTGATTCTAAGGTTGACTTGTCACATTCTTCACCTATTTTTTCACCCTCCTCTTCTACTTCGCTCGGTGAAAGTTTGAAATCCAATAACCAGGAGGCTAAGAAGAAGAAGAAGAAGAAGAAGTCAGATAAGCGAGAGGCCAACTATGCAACTATTGCTCCAAATGCACTTCTCGTCAACAAACCTTCCAATCCTTTACAGAAGGTAAAATTAACTTATAGGATATGTAAGGGTGACCATCTCCTTTGAGACTGTCTTGGTATTCCTAGAGTCTTGTAGGTACAGTCTCAAAATCTGGATCGACCATCCCTATCGACCTATGGAGATCATGTTTATGCTACACCCTCGGCTAGCGATGGTAAGAAGAAGGGAAAAATTAAATTCCCCTATAGGTTATGTGAAGGAAAGCATCTTATTCACCTTTGTCCTCTTATGGATAAATTTTCCAAAGTTTTGGAAAACCTTACAGCTCCTCAACCCCAACTTCCTATTGGTTATCAGAGGCTTTCTTCTAACCCTCTCCTAGTTAATAAAGAGATTGAATTGGATTTAACTCTTGCCCATCCTTCTCTTCCTAAGCATGACTCTCTTTTGTCTGTTCCCGACCAACTATTGGTTGAAAAGAGTGTCGACTTGGCTCCACCTTTAGTTGTTCACTCTGTTCCCGAAGAGAGTAGTGATCATACTGCTCATGTTCTTCTCATCTCCTCAAATTTTCATGAATCGAAGAGTGGCCCTCCCATCCCATTTGTTCAGGAGAATCCTTTTATTTGTGTAAAGCATGGGGGAAATCCTATGATACCCCCACCAAGTAGTTCTATTGTTTTTTTTTTAATTGGAGTCAATTGACTACATTCCACCTCCCATCTTACATGCCTTTTCAGATTACGATACAAGCCTATAATATGGTAGTACATGGCACTCTATTAGATGAAGGCTAGTTTGTTAACATCATGGCTTCTACTACTTGGAAAGCTTTGGGATCCCCACAGCTTATGCCTGTTACCCATAATCTGTTGGCTTTCAATGGAGGAGCCAATCAACCATTAGGGATCCTTTCGAATTTCCCTATTACTTTGGGAGGAAATACTGTTTATATAGACGTGATGGTAGTCCAAGGTCCCTTAGACTTCGATCTTACCCTTGGGCATGACTATGTTTATGTCATGGGAGCTCTTTTTTCTTCGCTCTTCCATTTGGTTTGTTTTCCACATGAAGGGAGAATAGTGAGTATTGATCAATTATCATTCGTTGGTCACCAAATGGCTCAAATACTATCGTCATCCCCTATTGGTTCTCGTTTGCAAGTAGTGCCCTCCCTGCCACAGGTCAATCATATGGCTACCCGTTGTAACAACGCCAAAATTAAACAAGCATTAAATCTAACAATTCATATGACTAATAATCAACACACCTCCATTCAACTAATTAGCATACAATTTTTGAGAAATAGGAGTAAAGACAACTTACCTGTAGCGATGATATTACTTACTTGTAATTTCGAATTTGAACGCTATTCGAATCCCACTAACAGCAACAAAGTTTTGGGGACGACTCTCCACCCAACCGTAGGCTCAGTTGCACAAAATCTTTCTACAAGTGGCCACCCCGAGCCTTCAATCAACGTACTATTGCTAGGGAATCCTTTATCTCACAACACTTTTCTCCCAACAGAATGGATGATGGAATAATCTCTCATCTTCTTCATCGCCTATTAAATAGACTAAACATTGGAAGGGGAACCGCATGCACACATTCTATGTGTCAACATGCAATTTTTTTAATTTTTATTTTAAGTATTAGTTAAGTTAAATCTTCTCTTAATTTATTTCTTTCTTATTTTATTCCTTTTTTCTTTTTGATAACTTTACTTATTTTTACTATTTTTATAGTTCTCTTAGTTAACTCTTTCTTATTTTATTTTACTTTTTGTTAACTTTACTTATTGTTACTATTTTATAGTTTACTTTTATATATACTTATTTAGAACTCTAGTATTGTTATTTACTATTTTATTTATTTGTTATTATTATATTTCTTCATTATTTATTATCTATTTATTATTATTATCTTTTATTTATTGTTTATTATTTATTTGCTTATATTTTAATATTATATTAATATTATTATTATTATTATCAAGGGACATTACATACTCCCCCTCTTTAAGGAACTTCATCCCAAAGTTAAATTGAATAATTTAACATTTTATTTATTTAGTTATTTATTACTTCATGTTTGCCCTACACCCTCTGCTGAACTAGTATAACCAACAGGCATCGAAAGTTTTCACAATGCCTAGGAAATCTGAAGGAAACTCTATCCTTTTTCCCACTTTCGGAACCAGGTATAAGCCTCATCGGTCTGTATCCTAGTACAAGGTTGGCCCCAAGGGTCGCGCCTGACTCAGACCTCATCTGCCCCAAGGGAGGCATCTGGTACGGTACTCAATGACTTCGGGCATCTCGCAAGGCTGTCCTACTCCCTCCACAACTACTAAGGTGCATAGCCCCAGGAATCGAAATCCTTACACCCCCACTAGACTTCGACATCCTATTCCAATACGAGGCACCTAGCCTACAATATCATGCACTTGGCCTCCTCAAGATGGTCCTATAGCCCCTTAAGAGTTATCCATCAAGAGCTATACAAGACAAAGTAACCACTAGCATATGTCGTGTTGATTGAGTATATCCCCAACCCATATGGTGTTACATATTCTCCCTCGCAGGTATGAGATCCTACAAGATCATCAAATAAATTGGCGCTCTTGGCCCATTTATGGATTTCTTGTCCATCACCACATCTTATCATACATCCAATGCATTAGTTATAATCATAGTATCATAGAAAATAATCTGCATGCCAACTCTTGCATGTTATTATGATAACTTAACATCATTGTTAATTACCACTTTCTCATGTTATAAAATCTCCTTGCAATTACCACATGCTTCACATCATAATATCCTCATAAGTTACAACATCAACATATGAACATCAAAGACATATCATTACATAATAAATGAACCACATGTCAATATACCTCAATATAACATCATAATCCATATGCATATCATATACATAATGAGCATTCAACATCATTATCATGATAAATAAATAAATAGGAACCACATATAAATCATCACACTCTCATCTGAACTATATATGTTTACCACATACCATCTTATTATGAAACATCATTAATATGAGAATCATCTCAATACTTATCAAATATAAAACAACAATACACTTTAAGCATTATTATCATAAAATGATTTCATTTACTTATATAAACAATGAATACTAACTATGAATTAAGATTATTCAACATCCTTCTAAGATCTATGTTATCTCATGAGTACTATTATTGTCATGTTTTCATCAAGGTACCAATTATTTTTCAATAATCATTTCTTGTTCTTTCTATTAGGAAGTTAACTATTTACTTACGGGGTATAGTCATCATTGTTAAATTTCAAGGGGTGACATCCTGAGAGCAATGTTGACCAATTAAACTTTTGATATGCCCAAATGACTATGAGAATTCAATCACATATATTTGCAATCATACAAATTGCATCTATATCATTATATAAATGATACTCCCAACTGTAAATGAGAACCAAAATCACACAAATCTACACCCTTGCAAGGTCAAACTCTTACATCAATTCTATTCAAAGATAAAATGTTAGTAACTAAGATACAACATAGGCATATGATCACATTATTGCTACCAACCCATAAATAAATAAAGGGAGCATTATCAAAATAATCAACAAATTATATTTTAGATGACTTATTGTGGATGAGCATCATGAGAAAACTTGGTACCTCTATAATAAATTGATGATATCAAGTCATAATTGACACAACATCAAAACTCACATAATTTAATAAGGGACACCATATTATCAATTATTCTAAAACTAATGCCAACAAGGTCGAGAGAATTCCCCCTAGGTCAAATGTAACTTTAATCTATTAGTATCCACCACCTTAATAGCTATATCAAAAGAAAGCCAACAATAAATAAAATTGACATCCTAAATTAGTAGACAAATATATATTAGGTAACCAATCAATAATCAAGAAAGTTAAACAATGTTAAAGCCTCAAAATGATTTTAAAAATAATTACAATTGCAACTATTTATACTTCAACCTGTTTCTATATAATTTGTTTAATATATTTTTCCACAAAGTAAATAAAATACTCTTATTTTTCTTTAATATACATTCAAAATTAAATTCTATCAATATTTAAAATATTGTTATTAATTATATTCAAAGATGTCACTCAATTTATAATCAACTATGAAATTTTATAAAATTCATATAGTTCACAATTTTAGATAATAATTTGTCAACTACACCTATATTTTTAAACACATATTAGATATATTCAAAACTACGTTATTTTTATTTTATTTTTTTTTTTAATTTAAAATAACAATATAATATCTACATACATGCATTTTATATTATGTAATATGTGATTTATTTATTTATTTTTTAAATTAAAAAATTATTATAAAAAATAACTTTCAATCAAAATTCACATTACTTTACATAACTATTAATTATTATTACCACTTACATCACAATCAATCAACTTATTATATAATTTATTATTATACCCAACACAAATAAAGTCATGTTTTCGTATCAAATGACACTATCACAGATTATGTAAAAAAAAATGGCTTGGATGTATTATCAAATGCAATGCGCAAGAATGAACCTGGACAAGGTGATGTATATTTATGTAATCAACGCATGTGGCAACCTATCAGATATGTTAATTCAGTGGGTCTGTGTGTTTCAATGCACAGAGATTCTAGAATGTGGAAGCTTCACACCTGAGATGCCCCACAAGTTACTGATAGTGGCTCGATGACCCAAATGACCAGGCCATTGACCGCAGCTCAAAATTCAAATACAATTCGATTTCATCTAATTGATTCTATAAATTTATTATTATTATTATTTTCGGAAGTTAATGTTGTGAGTTTGAAAAAATGTATAGCTTTGAATATTCATGGTATCACTAAATACACCTAGATATAGTTTGATGAATCTCCTTAATTTTATATTAGGATTTAAAGTTATATATATCACCCAATTTCTTATTTAAAAAAAAAACACTTGTTTCTCCATAAATTAATATACCCAAATCTATTAAACAATATTAAAAAATTTAAAATTTAAATGAATTAAGAATAAAATTTAACAATTTAATCTATAGAATAGGTTTGACTAAAATTATGCATGCATGATAGGGTTTATAGGCCTCAAGGGTTGTATCTGAGCTCTGATACCATATGTAACAACCCCGAAATTAAACAAGTATTAAATTTAACAATTCATATGATTAATAATCAACACACCTCTATTCAACTAATTAGCATAGAGTTTTTGAGAAATAGGAGTAAAGACAACTTACCTGTAGCGACGGTATTCTTTACTTGTAATTTCAGAGTTGAATGCTATTTGAATCCCGCTAACCACAAAAAAGTTTTGGGGACAACTCTCCACCCAACCATAGGCTCAGTTGCACAAAATCTTTCTACAACTGGCCACCCCCACGCCATCAATCAACGTACTACTACTAGGGAATCCTTTGTCTCACAACACTTTTCTCCCAAGAGAATGGATGATGGAATGATCTCTCATCTTCTTCATCGTCTATTAAATAGGATAAACATTGGAAGGGGAACCACATGCACACATTCCATGTTTCAACATGCAACTTTTATTTTTTTATTTTATTTTAAGTTTTACTTAAGTTAAATTTTCTCTTAATTTATTTCTTTCTTATTTTATTCCTTTTTTCTTTTTGATAACTTTACTTATTTTTACTATTTTTATAGTTCTCGTAGTTAACTCTTTCTTACTTTATTTTATTTTTTGTTAATTTTACTTATTATTACTATTTTGTAGTTTACTTTTAAATATATACTTATTTAGAACTTCAGTTTTGTTATTTACTATTTTATTTATTTGTTATTATTATATTTCTTCATTATTTATTATCTATTTATTATTATTATCTTTTATTTATTATTTATTATTTATTTTCTCATATTTTAATATTATATTATATTATATTATTATTAAGGGAAATTACACCCGTTCTGTCTCCACATATGTTGATGATCACACAAATGGCATGGTACATTATGTATTGGGGGAATTGGAACCTGATCTGTCATTTGTACCAGTTGACATGTGTTCCTCCCAGAGTGTAGTTCTCCCGTCCAGTGAGGACCTCTTGGGGGCCATGTTCTTGTATGGTCCATGATCAACTGTTATGAGGATAGTTCTTTTACTACATCAACCTTGTTAAAAAATGAAACAAAGTGCCAGAGCATGGTTCCTAGTCTTGTGTCAAGCTCCTTAAAAAATGAAACAAGGAGTCATGAGGATAGTTCTTTTACAGTGTCAGCCTCGTTAAAAAATGAAACAACTCCCCTTCCAAATCGAGTATTTGATTAAGATCTTGTCAAATTCTAGTTGATTCTTTTCTTGATCTCAAAACTGAAACTTCATTCCATCGAGCTTTTAGTAACCTGACGTCTTCTTCGATGAATGAAATGAAGTTTGGGGGGCATGTGCCTCAGTTGCCTTGGCTCTTATCATGCTGGGCGCATGCCATTTTTTCATCCAAGCATAGTTTTTCGTTTCAAGCTTGTGTAAACATGAAACTAAATCGAAGCATAGTTTTTCGTTTCAAGCTTGTGTAAACATGAAACCGAATTGAAGCATAGGTCCCCGTGGTTCATGCTTGTATAAAAATGAACCCATCTCCATTTTAACCTTTGTGATTGCTATTTTTATCAGCCTCTCCTGTTAGATAAGCATTGGTTTTTTCTCAATTCCATCACCACCATTTCTTTGGCCAATCATTCACCTTCACTTTTGTTGTTTTACCCTTTCTTGAGGAACCGCAACGATGAGTGGTTTTACTAGCCAACCTCTTGACCTCCTAGTTTTTGAGCAGTTTGACCATAACTGGAACCATTTCCTACCCTTTATACCACTCATTCCTCTAGGATGAATCTCCTTTAATCTCTTTTTTGACTTGTAAAAAATGAAAAGATTACCAAGTATTTTTCCCTTTTAGACTTGGTAAAGCAAATAAAAGTAGGGATTCATCTTTGAGCTCTTTTCTGACTCTCAAAATATGAAAACATTGTCGAGCTCTTGTCGTTTTGAACTCGTTAAAGGATACGAAACATCGTTTACCTAGTATACGTTTACCCATTTTTCGGGCTGGGATAAAACTATTTACGAAAAAGGTATACCTTAGTCAAACATGAATAGGAGTTTCTCTTGAATATTGTTTTCTACCTTTTTAGGTTCGAGATACAACTTTACGAAAAGGAACCCTTGGAGTTTTCTTTTCTGTGTCTTTTCAAACTCTCTAAACATGAAAAATGTTATGAAACCAGCTCAAGAAAAGATAGAAAAGATAGATCAACGCCTTAGAATTCAGCCTCTTCGAGGGGGCAACCTCCTTTACATTACATAAATGAACAATTCTTGGATCATACAAATGAAAAGACCTTCATTCTATTTATAGGGGTCTAAGGGGTCATAACATAATCAGAGCCTACATAACAATAATAATGTAAGGGCACAATAATAACAATAGTGGGCTTCTATGGGGCACAATAGTAACAATATGGGCACAATAGGGGCACAACGATATTAATAAGGGGTACAACTACAATAGTAATGGAGTAATCACTAGTATTATGGGGACCCAACACAGGCCCAGCAGAAGAAGAAGAAAGATGTTTCACAGATCAAGTGCTTACGGTGTGGTGAACTTGGTCACTACGCTACACAGTGTCCTCTCAAGAAGAAGGACAAGGACGAGAAGCATGATCCGAAGGCTGCATCCGCATAGATCGAGGAGGAATTTGCAATGATTGCCCAGAGGTGGGGTGATATAGAATTGTAGTTCAGAAGAACTACAGATGGGCAGGATCCCTGAGGAGTCCACCTCTCGGATCAATACCTTGCTACAGGAGCCCAGATCAAAAGTAGCAGGATGAACTAAGTGTCAGTTGATGCAAAGGAGTGTCGGAGTGACAGTTGCAATGGCTAGGAGCGCCAGAAACTAAGCAACGCAGAGCTAGAGTTGGCAGCAGTGCAGTTGGCACAGAGCAGTTGGCAATAGTGCAGTTGGTTTAGTAATATGGCACCTGAGATGTTGAAATAAAGAAGGGACAGCAAGGTACTTGTTGTAACTTGTGAAATTTTCAACTATTGCAGCAACTAGAAATTATTCTTCTAACGGAATATTATTATGTGCAGTTCATTTGTTATTATGGAAAACAACAAATAAAATCCCAACTGCAATTTCCACCAAAATAAAATGCATTGTGGAAATAAAATTGGAACTGAGAAAAATAGAGCACACACACAATAAAATGACACCATTATTTTTGGACAGAAGTCCCTGGAAAAACCGAAAGTGGGAAAATTGTTGTAGCAGATGAGGGTCTTATCATTATTGTACGCAGCAGCAAAATCTGAGTACAATATATGGATGTCAAACTGGCAATCCTTGACAAAATAATCTGGCCAAAATTAGTAAGACAATTTTTGTCTCACCCAACACTGATCTCAGCTCCGAAATTGGCTCAAACCAGTTGCTTGAACACCCCTTCGTCAACCTCTACGTAGGCCAATTTGTACTACCTTTGGAACTACTCTAATGATGTCGTTCTACCCAACTCGGCCTCTAAAAATGATTCACTTGGCCTTCTGGAAATTTTCCCGGCCTCCTGCAACTGAATCCTCTTCCTCTCCAGCTAAATTGAACCCTTCTCTAAAGCTTCCTGAGCAAGCCCTGTGCAGCCTCACTGAGGAATATCTCGACCCTCTTGCTGCTGACTCTCCGACACTGGAAATCCACCAGAAATCACTTTGCTGCTACTCCCTCTCACTCTTGTGTCTGTTTTGACTCGAACTTCTCTCCCTTGCTCGATCTTTGCAACTGGGTAGCTCGATCTACCAAAGAATTCGCTCTAGTGGTGTGTCTTCCCCTCTACCCATCAAGTTGCTCTTATAATCTCTCGTTGGTGAACCAATGTCCATGATTAGATCTCCATCAATGGCTAAGATCATCTCAAACTCAATCTATGTGAGTTTCTAGAGCATAGTCATAGTTGTTGAAAGAAAATTTGAAAAAAATCCTGCAATCTAAACCAGTGATATTAGTAAGGGGACATTACAATTGATTTGCTAATGCAGATTTGTGAGATAAAAGGTTCCAAACATAATGCCAAAGCACGGAAGTGAGGAGACTCCAAGTGTGAAACGTTAAGCTTAAATGAAAAAGAGTTCTTCAAGTCCACTGTATGTTCCACAGAAATAACAAACTAAATGGGCAAATGATCTGAACTAGTAGTCTCTATCAAAACATCCACCAGGCACAAACGACCCAAAAAAAAGATGTCATCCCAAGGGCCATATACCTGATCTAGTCTCACCAGAACTATCTAAAATTGGAGCATGTGATATATTAAAACCATTGTATTAATATCAGTGTTGTTAAAAGCGCGTTTTAAACGCGCTTTTTTCAAAAACGCGCGCGTTTTTCCATATGGCGCTTAAAACGCGCTTTTTATACGAAAAAAGCGCGGAAAAAAAATTTTGCCGCTTTTTTCGAAAAAAGCGCGCTTTTTCGAAAAAAGTGCGCTTTTTCAAAAAAAAAGGCACTTTTTCAAACAAAAAAAACGCGGGATGCCTGGGCAGCGGGTTTTATAATGAAAAAACACAATTTTTTGTTGTCATTTAGACAGTCAGGCGCGCGCGGAAGAGGAGAGGAGCTAGGAGAGAGCAGCTGGAGGGTTTCTTGCCAAATCGAAGTGGTTAGACTCACTATTTCAAGAGGAGATCGCCATTTTCACCGTAGAAACGGTATGTAGGTTAAATTTTTTTTGTTTTCATTGTTTCAAAACATTGTTTTTCTATTTTTTTAATTTTTTTTTGTTGAGAAACTTCATATGGGCACCATTTTTTTTTTTGTTTTCATTGTTTTTAAAGAATTGTTTGTATTTCTTCATGGATTTGGGATGGGTAACTTGGTATGGCTATGGGAACCAATTTTTTTTTTTTTTTCATTTTTTTTAAACATTGTTTATGTTTTTTCATTGTTTTTGGCATTTGCTTGCCATTTGGTTGGGTAACTTGGGTTTGGAACTTTGGATTCTAGAAATTTGTAACTTGTAATTTTGTAAATGGCAAATGCTAAATTGTAATCCTAAATTCATATTTCCTAATCCTTATTAATTTTTCCCATAGGTTTGCAACTTCAAAGTTAAAAAACAAACATGCCAAGGAAATTGGATCCTTTCTGGGATTATGGTGTGCCTAATGCTCTAAATGATAGACAAAACTTGACTTGCAAGTTGTGTGGAAAGGAGATACGCGGGGGGGGTGTATAGGTTGAAGTATCACCTTGCACAAATCCCTGGACATG